>BPLS01010786.1:0-25302 GCA_019656275.1 Rhododendron kiyosumense | reverse complement strand
TAATAAAAGATATTGAGTTTTAAACTTTGTAATGTAAAAAGTAACAAATATGTCCACATCAGCATGTGTTTGATGAGTCAACATCAAACACATGTTCGTGGAAAAAAATTCATCGACATGTTTATATGTTATTCGCGTAAGGAGCTGAGGGCAAACTAGTAAAAACATGTTTAAAAAGGGCCTGGGTGGGATAGCGTGACAAAAGAGGGTTGGCACGGAACCCAATACAAAATATGGGATCGGCCAGGAATTTCTCGTAAAAAATTTAACCAACTTACGAAGAACGAATCGAATAAATAAGTGTCCATCTATGGTACACAATTTTTTTGTGTATGGTACCCAAAAGTTTCTTTTATGGTAAATATCCTATATTGAGTGGTAAGTATTTCATATTAAGTGATAAGTATCGGGGCGGTACTGCGGACAACTAATTAAACACCTATAAAAATACTCCAAATCTCAATCTCAGAGTTTCCGATCAAATTTTGATGATCCAAACCGTTCAATGTGCGTATAATGTGATTTTAAGGATGCCCGCGAGATATTAGCAAAAAATGACTGAGAAGTGCTTGTTTTGAGCAGTTTTAAATTGAACGGTTTATCAAATTTAAGCTAAAAACTGCTCAGATCAAACCCTTTTCGGTCATTTGTTTTGCTGATTTCTCTTGGGTACCCTTAAAATCACTTTCTGATCATATTGAGCAGCTCGAATCATCAAAATTTGATAGGAAACTATGGGGTGTTTTTTTAGGTGTTTTCTTAGGTGTTTCTGGAACCGTCCCAGAATAAATATTTCATAAGAAGTGGTAAGTATTCCACAATGAGTCGTAAGTGTAGATATACTTGTCACTCAATGTGGAATACTTACCACTCTATATGAAATACTTACCACTCTGAAAACTCTCGTTTTTGGCAACAGGCGTGAATGCGTGGTGCGCGGGCGTGCCAAGACTTGTAACGCCTAACTTTTGATGAAGATTCCCGTGAATCTTGACTTCTAACGTATGAGCGATTGTGTATGACCCAAAGGTTAAAGATCACAATGAGATTCGTGGTTTGCCACACGGTTGTGGACTTAAAATTTCCTAGTCGTATAGGAAATGGAACGTAAAAACGTGAACCTTATTACTCCGGAATAATAAAGTTTGATTACAAGAAAAGTAAAAATCAAACTACTTAATGAAGTGAGTTTGAATGGGATTTGAGCACGAGGTACTCGATAGACTACTTTGCTGAAAATAGGAAAGTGTTTGTAAGTGTTGAGCTTTGATTGGTGTTGTACCCCTTCTTCATCACGTGAACTTATATTTATAGGCAAAACAGCAAGCTGATTCAGACTTGAATCCGAATTCTACATTGCACCATAAGCTGACACGTGTCCCATTACTGTTCCACTTTTCATGCATGCAAAATAGTAGGCGGTTTCCGGAGGCAAATAGCAGTTGAGTTAAATCATGGGTAGTGGGCCTCTTATTCGTTGACATGTGTCCCATGCATTAGCAAAATATCACCCCACTTCCCCTTTTTATGCTCACATGGCCAATTGACTTAGTCAATTGGCCTTTGAATTGAAAATTACTAACTGCCAGAAAATAACCAATTCCCTACAATTGTGGACCTTGCTCCCTAAACCAACTCGGCACCCTCTTTCTGAGCTTAAAGGCTTTGCTTCATGGGTCAACTTAACATTTCCCTCGTGGGCCACACCGTGGGCTACATTCCTCATGGGCCACACGCCTCTTGGGCCCAAATGGAGAATATCCATGGCCCAAGAACTAACCACCAGCCAAATACCCAACCTCAGCCCAAATTAATTAAAAGAATCTCAATCACGACATGCCCGATCCGCGGTGTAAAAAACGGGTATAAACATTGCCCCCCCTATGCCTTGATTCTGTTAAGACTAAGGCGTTTGGAAGAACACAGTTTTTGGCATCCAACTAGATCTTGATGCACTTAGAATTCTATCAGGCCCAAACGCGGCCTAATATTTTTCTCCCTTGAAATGGCTGTAATCATTATCAGATCATCAAGTGGGGTTATTACCCATAAAGGAGGTCTCCTTTCTCCCTTGGAACTCTAAAAGCTTCCAAAAGATCTCTTTCCAACCTAAGTTCTCATTGATGTACGTGCAGCGTTCATTAAGATAGAAACAAAAACTCAAAAAGTGGAGAGAAAAAAGGAGGCGGTACATATCTCTCAATCTTTTAAACCCCTTTCTCAGAAACCGAAGCCAGCATTGCCTCTTTTAAAGCTGGTCTTTCTCTCTCTTCATCATCTTTACTTTCCATCTCCAATCTCTCTCTCATCCAGAGCCGGAAAAAACCCTAGCCACCATTGTTAAACCCACAAAGCTCCAAACAATGTCGTCTTTTAGGGCTAAACAACCGGCCAAGAGCCCAACCTCATACACCGATGAAATCAAGCGAATCATTAAAGTCGAGAATCTCTCCATCAACTCCGAAATCTTGATCGACCGGACCCAGCCCCGTTCATCCACTGTGAAGATGGCGCTCGGACCTGCTTTTAATGGTGACTACCCAGAATCTCTCTATCATTCTACCCTTTTGCAGAAGAAGCCCTACCGTTCGATTGTATTGCTGCCGATTGGACCGCATATCCCAGAGGCATCCCAAATTGGCTCTGGCATAGGCCTAACAGTCCAATGGGTCAACCGAGTAGTGGCTGTGAAAGAAGGGCTATGGAAGGAGGTAGGGATATACGAAGCCATCATGCTCAGCCGCCACCTCATTGACATGGATAAAGCCTTATTTATGGCCGCGGCCCAGTTCTGGTCTGTTCCCTCTAACGCCTTTCACTTTCGTATTGGTATGATGGGCATCACAATGTAAGATATTTCTTTTCTTACTGGCCTTCGCCCCCATGGGATTAAGGCCGATTGTTTCGTTTCACAGAAAACCCCATCGTTTAGTTACCCCGAGTCGGCCCAGTTGGCCTACTCCAACTTTTTGAAACACTTTGCTGATGAGGAGGGAAACGAAGTCACCGAGGAAGAACATGTAGCTCTCCTCGTTTATTGGTTAAACAAATGTATTTTCTGTGTTTCTTTGAATAGGATTACCAAGGAGTTCACAGATATCGCCAAGGCCTTGGCTTCGAGCCAAAAATTGGCCCTAGCCCCACCAGTCCTTGCACATTTATACCGTGGTATGCAGGAATTGTTGACCAACAAATTCTTTTTCACCCCGGACCACTTTGGATAGTCACGCTTTGGCTTTGGTCATACTTCCCCACACAAGCCCCAAAAATGAACAAAGTCCCTACCCATGCATGTTATAGCCGCCATTATGTAGGCCAAGAACTCCAACAACATAACTTTAACTCCTGCTTCACCTACTTTTACCGTGAACTAACCACATTGGGCAAGGGCTATATGCCATTCGAGAGGGGAACCATACCGTTATGGCTGAAAAACCCCGCAGGATAGCCTGGAGAGGACTTTGATGAACACAAGGAGGTTTGGGCCAGCTTCCTCATTTCAAGAGACCTGTTATATGGCATGGGCATGTCCTCGGCCAACAATAGGTGTGGGACAGAATACTATAACGCTGCCCAATTTGCTCGCCAATTCGGCCTCATGCAACTCATCCCCGTTCCCTCATACAAGTTTTGCAATGAGGACTTCATTGACAGAGTTATCGTACCAGAAAAAACCCTAGAGGCCATCCGGAACCAATTTGCTAAGGATGAGGCTACTTTTCAGTTAAAGCCTTGCCTTGAACGCCCAGAAAAGTCCCTTAGATTCGAGAAGTGGTGGGCATACCATATAAATAGGTATTTTGCCAAGGGTGTAGATGAGATTTTAGCCAAAATTACCCCTGAAGCTATAGTTGTGAAGGATGGTGATCCTACCAGAAAGAAAACTTCTCGCTCAGAAGGCCCCTCTCCATCTGCTAGCTTGAAAAGGAAAGGTATGTACAGAGGACTAGCTTTCTTTGCCTTACTTGCTGTTTCAGTTCATGCCTTTACCATTGATAGGCGCGTAAATGTTCACATTAGCGCCCCCTAATTTATCATTACTAAGTCTATTTATTTTGTTACTTGGTTTTTTAATGCTTAATTTTTGTATTGTAGGAATTTTGAAGAATATATTGGAATACATTCCTAAAGCTACAAGGCTTGGGCCTTAAAAATATTCGTACTGTGCACGTGATCTGGAGGCGTAATTGATAGCAGAACAAGACAAGTTATACATGTTTTTGATGGGCCCAAAGGACTAACATTCAATATTTTATATTTTAACTTTAGTCTTTGACTTGGCAAGTGTATGAGGCCTAATGGGCATGGCCCATGGCACTGACGAAATACAGGAGGAATAGGTTTTCTTTTATTATAAAAGGGGGCCATCAGGAGGATGGGAGGGATCTTTTGACGCTGACAGTACAGAACGAACGGGCTGCGGAGATTCTCACGGACGAAGAAAAAGGGGCTGCCGAGATCTTCTTTTCTGGACGCAAAAACAGGAACGAAGAGCGCTGCTGTTCCGAGGATTTCTTCAGAGCTTCGTTTATTTTTCCTTTCAAGTTTTTAACATCTGTTCAAGTATTCGGTAACTCTTTTTAATTTCAGTTTGCTTTATAAAAGTTGTTTGTTTATTTTTGTTTGGTTTAAATCTCTTGTTTATCTTCCGTATCAAGTAATAGAAGCATGGTTAATTTTAGAGTTCTATTCTTTTTATTTTTAATAATGAGTGAGTAATTTTTCTGAGGTTTGGTCGCTGGGTAAAGGCGCGCTGCAACCCAATTAGAATTCGTCTCGCAATTTTCTGCACATTAATTTAATTAAATAATTTAGTTGGTGAAAACTACGTCCGTTGGACGAATCTGAGGCATTGCCAGGGCTCATGTGAGCAGGAACGGGGGACCAAAACCTGTTTACTGCTGTGTACGGGACCGGCAACCTTAGGATTCGCATCTTTCGGAGTTTCCAATTCTCCCTAAATTTAACCGTTTTCAGAACTATAGAAAGTGAGCGGATTCTGATTGGGTAGCAAGCGCCGGATTCCCTACGACCGCGCCTCTCTTTTTAATTATTTGAGCAAGTTATCTGTTAGTATTAATTAATCAACCAAAAGACAAGGGGTAGCTACCTAAGAGCTAATTTTGATTTTACAACCCGAGGTTCCACAGCACACACTTCACCGTCCTTAGTGGATTCGACTCCGGTCTTACCGGGTATTGTGCTACATCGGTCTCCGCCCTACGCTTGGGGCAACCCATTATTTTAGGATTAGGAAATCGGTCAAGCAACCATATTCACTCATGTAATCTTCATTTCAGGTACACAAGAAGTTACCAAGCCTGAACCAACAGGAGCTCCACAGAAGAAAAGGCTCAAAAAACTATCTGACAAAAGACCAATGACTGTATGATTTGATCAACTCTTCCTTCTCTTGTTTATCATTGTGATCTAGGCCTAAATGTCTAAATTCGCAGGAGAAGACTACTGCAATTGCTGGTAGAACCCGAAGCAGCACCAAGACTAGCTCCCCTAAACAGGTTAACATCTCTGCCAAGGTATCTCTCTATTAAGGCCTAAACATATTTTCATTAAGGCCTGAATATTCACACTCTGGATTCCTATTCAGGCCGAATCGAAAGAGACTACCCACTATGCTGAATCAATCCCAAAAAAGGACACCAAAAAGACAAAAACCAAGATGGTTCATCCCAAAAAGTCACAAAAGGAGGACGTCCAGAAGGCCGAATTGAAGAAAAGTGCCTCAACTGCCTCTAGCGACTCTTCTACTGCTTCGTTGGAGGTAACACGTCGCTTCCTAATTTTGACCTCCTTAATTCTCTGCAAGCCCCTTCCTAACAAACTAGTCCCCAACCAGGCTACCTCTGAAGGCCCTCCAATCAACCCTGAGCACGATGTGTCATCTCAAACCCCTGAGAAATCCAAGGTCTTCCCAATTAACCTTGACCTAACACCTATCCACAAAGAAGAAATTGTTGAGAGGCTGCTTATGAGGACATGGAGGACTTCTTCAAAACTGCTGCTAGCCTTGTTCAAGTGTCCCTCTCAGGCATTTCCGGGGATGGATCCAGTTCTACCCAAGTGCCCCCAACCATCAAAGAGATTGCTGAGGCCAAGGAGACTTTCAAAGCCTTGATCAAAATGGACATCAGGGCAGCCCTTCACCCAGGGAGGGTTTCTTCTTTCAAGAAAGCTCTCGGCATTCTGGCCCGAGCTCAGGTCTTCAATGAAGCTGCCGAGACAATCCTGCAATACTTTCACAAAGACTTCCCAGAGTTGCACAAGTCGTATGACGGAGCAGCCCTGGAACTCTCCAAGGTCGAATCTAGCCTTACCGAGACCAGGGACCTTCGTCAAGAAATGAATAAGTGCGTGGATGGCTATGGAGCTCTAAAGGCCCAGATCAATGCCATTGAGGAGCAGAAAAACAACTCTGCCAAGAATATTCAAGACCGGGAGGACCAAATTCAGGAGTTGAAGAATAAGTAAGAGAAAGCCGAAAAGAGCCTGGTGCTATTAGTGACTCAACAATCAACCCTGGAAGCACAACAGAAGGAACTGTTTGCTGCCTCCAAAGCTGTCAAAATCAAGCTTCAACCCTTGGTTTCGAATCAACCAGGCCTTCAGACCTCCAAAGAAAGGTTAGAGGCCCAACTCAACGGTCTTGCCGCCTCTTGGGATAACCTTCGATCCAGCCTTATAAATGAACTGTAGGCCATTTTGGCCTTGTAATAAAGTAATACTTCCTTCTAGCCCTGAACTCTAGTCCACGAGGCTTTTGATGCTTGTAAAGCCTGAACCCAAGGCCTTTTGACTCTTAGGTAGTGTTTGGTTGGGAGTTTAGTTTAGTTTAGTTTTGGTAGTCGGTGGAGAGAGAAATAGAGTAATGATTGGAGAGAGATAGAGAGAGATGAGAAAGTAATAATTGAAGAAATAGGATAATGATTGGGGAAAGAAGTAGGGTAATGATTGGTTTCCAAAACTAAAACTAAAAATAAATGGGAACCGAACAAAGCCTTAATGTTTTTAGTGGCCTAAACAAATTCAGGCCTTTATGGCGACCTAAACAAGTTCAAGCCTTTATCTATCTTTTATGGCTTTGATGGTAGTTTTTCTTTAAAATTCCTCATCTCTCACATCGTAGGATAATTATGTTTTAAAAACTTTCCATTGATAGTATGTTTATGCATTCCACCATTCAAATCCATTAGAAGATAAATATTACCTTCAAACACCTTGCAAATTTGATAAGGCCCTTCTCAAGTTGGAGACCACTTTCCATACTTTGAAGTTTGTGCGCCCAAGGGTAAAACAACTTCCCACACTAAGTCTCCTTCTGTGAAGCTTTTCCTTCTCACTCTTCTATTATAGGCTTTGGCCATTTGGCGTTTCTAGATCAACATATGGTCTAAAGTGGCTAACCTTACTTCATTAAGGTCTTCCATTTCCATCAACATGGCTTGGCTATAATCAGCATGACTCAAGCCGTTTTGGTATGCAATTCTGGCCGATCTAACCGTTACCTCCATAGGAAGTGCGGGGTCATGGCCATATACCAGCATGTAGGGAGTAACGTTCGTGGCCTCCTTATTTGAGGTCCTGTAAGTCCATAGTGCATTAGAAAGGAGCTCGTGCCAAACCCCTTGGATTTCTTCTACCATCTTCTCAATAATTCCAATCAAGGTCTTATTGGTTGATTCGGCCTGGCCATTTCCCTGTGCATAATAGGGAGTTGAATGGGAGAGTTGTACGTTAAATTGGCTCGTGAAGGCCAGAACCTGTGCTCCAAAGAACACTGAACCTCTATCTGCCACAAAATGTTCTGGTATTCCAAACCTCTGAATGATTCTTTCCTTCATGACTTTGATCACATCCTGTTAATCCACAGATTTTAATGGAATGGTCTCTGCCCATTTTGTAAAATAATTTATGGCTACCAAGATGAATTTGTGTTGCTTTGATGACGAGGGATAAATCATCCCAATTATATCCAAGGCCCAACCTTTAAAAGGCCAAGGCTTCACTACAGCTTGATAATCTGCTGCAGGTGTGTGATGTACTGGGCCATGAGCTTGACAAGGCTGGCAGCCCTTGGAAAAACGTATACAATCCTCTAAGATAGTAGGCCAATAGTACCCATATCTTCTAATTAGCCATCTCATCTTGATACCGGACTGATGTGCTCCGCAAATCCCTTTGTGGACTCCTGCCATTACCTTCATGGCCTCGGTATGACATAAACACCTCAGTAACAAGTCATCTTCGAGGCCTTTCTTGTACAATTCATCTCCAAGAATAACATAGCTCATCGCTCTTCTCTTGACCTTTCTGCTAGCCCCCATATGAGGCCGTTTCAAGTAAGCAATAATAGGATCACGCCAATCCTCTTTACCTTCTTCTTCCTTTTCAACTGAAAGGTCTGAAACAAATACTTCTAGGCCTAGACCCCTTCTCCTGACAGAAGGGAGTAGCCTTTTCTGGACTGTAATGATCTTATGAAGAGTCTCTGGCGATAGCTTTAGGCCTGTTGAGGCCTGAGCCAAACTGTTTGCTTCGGCATTCATACTTCTTGAGACATGTTTAACGGTTACGTTGTCAAAGTCTTGAATTAAGTGCATCGCTGCCATATAATAAGGAGCTAACTCCTCACTATAGCATTTAAACGTTCCCGCCAAATGGTTAATTACAAGGTTTGAATCTCCAATCACTCTTACTTCTCTGGCCTCAAGATCCCTAAGAATTTCAAGGCCTATTACCACTGCTTCGTATTCAGCTTGATTGTTTGTACATGGAAAATCAAATTGAAAAGATAGCTCTTTCCTCAGGCCTTGTGGAGAAATGATGATGACTTCACAGCCTGAGACCATTTGAGTTTTTGATCCATCGAACAAAAGAGTCCAAGGTGTGAGTGAGATTTCAAATGCGCTCAGTCCTATTTCAGATTCTTCGCCGATATCCACGCAAGGATGATCGGCAAGAAAATCTGCCAAGGCCTGGCCCTTTACAGCCTTTTGAGGGATGTATCGAAAACTGAACTCCATTAAGGCCAAAGACCATTTACCTATTCGGCCACACATGATTAGCCGAAAAAGTAAGTACTTAATAAGGTTTGTTTGATTCATAATGTAAACCATAACAGGAAGCATGTAGTGCCTTAATTTTATTGCTGCAAAGTACAAAGCAAGACACAATTTTTCAATAGGAGTATGTCTCCTTTCACAAGAAGTTAATAGCCTACTCAAATAATACACAGCTTGCTCTTTCCCTTGCTCATTGTCTTGTGCTAAAAGGCATCCAATAGAACCTTCTGCAGCTGAAATGTAGAGCTTCAAAGGCTTGTTCTTGATAAGAGGCATGAGGACTGGAGCCTTTGCTAAGTAGCCTTTGAGCTCATCAAAGGCCTTCTGATGATCCGCCTCCCAAACAAAAACGTCTTGATCCTTCAGCTTCAAGAGTTGAGAAAAGACTTGAACCTCCATGAAACAACCAATAAAATCATGGAATATTGCATTCATTGCTCGATGAAATGAAGCACCTGCATTTTTTAGGCCGAAAGGCATTACAACCCACTCAAAGGTTCCCAAAGCTCCGGGACACCTAAAAGGGGTCATAGCCATATCGGCCTCATCGATGAAGATCTGATTATAACCAGAATGGCCATCCATAAAAGACAAAACCTTATGGCCAGATGCCCCATCCACCAACAAATCTGCAACTGGCATTGGATACTCGTCCTTTGGAGAGGCCAAATTCAGATTTATGAAGTCCACACGTACTCTGATCTTGCCGTTCTTCTTAAGGACTGGCACAACATTAAAAAGCCAAGTGACATACCTAGCTATTCGTATAAACCCAACATTGAAAAGGCGTTCGATCTCCTCTTTCACTTGCAAGTAGACTTCATTGGACATCCTCCTTGGTGGCTGCTTGAAAGGCCTGAACCCCGCTTGGATGGGTAATTTGTGTTCCACCAAATCCCTGGATAGGCCTGGAAGCTCGTCATAGTTCCAGGCAAAACAAGACTTGAATTCTGTTAAGAGCTGAATGAATTTTTCCTTCACATCCTCTGGCAAAAGCTTACTAATATATACAGGCCTAGGATTCTCTGAATCTCCCAACTCAACTTCTTCCAAAGGGTCTTGAACATCAGCCTTCAAGTCGTCTAACTTGGCAGGAGCTGCTTCAAGATCTTCCAACCGGATCTCATCCAAATCTTCTTCCAAAGTGTCATCTTCATTGATTACTTCGGCCGCACAGGCCGAACAACCCTCTTCTTCCTGTTCTTGCTCCTCTCTAAGCCTCTTTTCAAGCAAATAGGCCTCAACCATTGTCAACGTAGCCAGCAAGGCCACGTCTTTTTCCCTTTCTGAAGGCCTTACTAACATTGGGGCAATCGTTTGGTTGAAGCTATAATCGGCCTATTTGACTCCGTGATCATTGGGCCGATTAATTCTCGGTACAGTGCCTTCACCTCTTCTACCGTCTTGTGAGAAGAAACAGGTACAATTTTATGACGGCCGTACTTATCCAGGCCTGCCACTTTCATTGGGCCAACATCCTCATCGTACAATCTTGCCTTAGCATAATTGGTTGATGCCAGAAAAGGTCGACGATCAGCCCAAACTACTTCCACATCGTCTTGATTCCAAAAAACCAAACATTGATGCAAGGTAGACGGCACAGCTAGGCAGGCATGAATCCAATCTCTTCCCAACAAAATGTTGAAAGAGGACCGTGAATTTACAACGAAGAAAGGAGTTGTAAGAGTTTTTGATCCAACCATCAAATTCATAATCAAAATCCCTTGACAAGTTGTTTCCTGTCCGGTGAAATCAGTTAAAGTAGTCGTCGATGAGACCAGGTCTTGATCTGTTTTGCCTAGCTTAAGCATGGTAGACCTCGGCATGAGATTGGCCGCCGAACCATTATCGACAAAGAGCCGATTAACTGGCATTCCATCCACACATCCTGAGATATACAAAGGTTTGATATGCCTCGCCATCATAGGAGTTGGCTTCTCAAATATCACGCTTGCGGCTCGATCTTCTATGCTACCCCCATCCTCATCCTTCAGGATTACTACTGAGGTCCATCTCCATTTAGGCCTGAATTGAAGGATTCCTTCAGTATTTCAGCAATTTGACCCATCTCCACCATATCACCTTCCATAGCAGTAAGCTTGTTATCCTTCACTTCTAACTCAGATGGAAGAAAAACCACCATGTTGCACTGCATCTTCGAAGCCTGTCCAGGCCTGAACTCTTTGGCCTGTGGATTCAACCGTGATTTGCCCCCCGAGTCCTGTTTCTTTGGTTCAAGAGTTCCTTTCTTCATCAAAGTAACCTGCCTTGGAAGAGGCTTAATTCTAGCCTCCTCAAGGGTTTTTCCAGTAAGGCCTTCTTCTCCAATCGAGGGACTTGCTCTGAAGATGATCTTGTAACAGCCTCCTTATAAATTCTTTCCGAAGGCTTGTGTTCACGCCTAGGCTTGGCTGGTTCATCCTTCAACTTTTTTGTAACTGACTCCATCGGCCTTTTCCCGTTGGGGTCGTCTACATCCATCATGTCCTCAGGTGAATCTAGCTCTTCTCGAGCCCTTCTATCCGCCTACCTAAACCGTTGGCGACGCCTTTTTTGAGATCTGGACAAAGGCGGCTATGGAGTAGGAAACTTGGGATGCTTAACCTTATGCCATTCATTTAGAGGAATGACAGGAGGTTTAACAGTCCTAGGCTTTCCTCTGAACAGGGCTAAAATTCTAAGATTGTTGAGCTCGTCTTCAATGTCCATCGCATCTAGCTGAATTCTGTTGAAAACCAACTCCCGCTTGGTGTGTTTCTCCTTACGCTTGTGCAGTTCTTCAGGCCTGAATTCCGTTCTGCCCATAATTATGCTTTTCAATACAGGTCTGGTTGGTACAGCATGATGCCTACATTCAGTGCAAACCAGAGAACAACTTGGTTTTTCTGGTTTTCTGACTCCTTTAGGCCTTAATCACCAGGATTTCTTCTTCTCAAACCTCCTCACCCGTTCAGTAGTGAAGTCTTCCTCATAATACGGATCCTAGTGCTTATCTGTTTCAGGCCTGAATGCAGCTATCGAAGGTGTCCCCAAACTCACTTTAGGCCTTGGTGCAGTTCTAGGCATGGATCTCGTACTCACTGACACCATATTTGCACTTAGGCCCGAAGGAAATGGGTTGCCATCTACACCCATGGCTTGCTTGTCCTTCTCGGGAAACTTGAATTCTCCCCGGTCGATCTTGTCTTGAATGTCATTCCTAAACACAAAATAATTATTGGTTGAATGACTCCAAGAATTATGGTACTTACAATACTCCTTGTCCTTTAGCTCATCCAATGCTAGGATCTTGTGGCCAAAGGGCAACTTCAGTAACCTGTCTGTCAAGAACTGATAAAAAATAGCCTCCGCCTTGGTGATATCAAAAGTGTAAACCCTGGTAGGCTTATTGGACGCTTTTTGGACTGTTTGCTTCGTGGGTTCCGTCTTAACGAAGGCCTCGCAGACATAAGGCTTTCTATTGATGATTTCAGCCACGTCAACATCAAAGTTAGCCTCAGTCTCGACCGCAGCAACACCGTAATTCGGGACTTGATAGTACGTCCCCTTGAAAGCCGCCTTTCTGTCTTGCTCCTCTTCCAAAAGCTTCTCATAACGCAAGGCCTTTGCAGACAGCTCAAACAGGTTCCGAAATTCTATACCATGATACTTCTTCTTGAATTCGAAGTCGAAGCCGTTCAAGGCTAAACGCACATATTCGGCCTCGGGCAAAGGAATTTTGCACTTGAAACGTGCTGTCTTGAATCGAGAGAGATAAGACTCCACGCCTTCTTGTAGAAGTTGACGATAGTGCGACAAGTCCGCCATCGTTATCTCTAGTTCAACCCTGTAAAACTGTTGGTGGAACATCTCCTTGAGTTGAGCCCAGGTCTGGACAAAATTGGGTGGTAGATTAATGTACCAAGTGAAGGCCGTTGCAGTCAAGGAATTCGGAAAGAGCCTTAACTTGAGTTTGTCATTTGTTCCAACTTCCCCACATTGCACCTGGAATTGGGCAATGTGTTCCACTGTGGACTGCATATTCTCCCCTGTGAAGGTCTGAAATTCAGGAACACGGTATCCCTTGGGAAAGGGCTCTCTATCAACCTCCTCTGTGTGGGGCTTCCTGTACATGAGTCTACCCACAGGTCTGAATCTAGGCCCTAACTGTTCTTGAAGCAAATCCAGGACTTGATCTCTTCCAATCATGTTTGGCATCGGAGGAGGCCGTGGGCCTGCTTCCTGTGCCTGCAGATTCACGCCTGGGCCTACCCCCCGAGTCTCTGGGACTAAATGAGCGTGAGAAACGTTCTTGTCCTTAACAGCTCCTTGTCCTCCGTGAGGAGGCTTTTGTCAATCTTTTCAGGTCTGTTTGGATTCTCCACCAAAACGACCATTTGTTCCTTGTTCATTGGAGGCGTCGGTCCTCCTCCAATAACGACTCCTATGCCCCTCTCTCCTGTCGGTGCAGGGTAGTTTGACGAGGAAGCTTCATAAAACACCTGGGGTGGTGGCGGGAATGAATCCTTTAGACTTGTTTGTTCATAGCCGTTGCCATAAACTCTGAACTGTGGTAGAACTTGTTGCTGAGGGACGAGTGGCAGCCTCTCTGTCATTGTGGCAATCAAATTATTGACTGCTAGAGTCAAAGGCTCTATGGACTGAGACATCGTTTGTGACACGGTGTGCGAAATCTCCTGCCCTGCAAAAAACATATAATTCTTGACGCTATCAGTGGCGTCATTGAGATCTTGTGCACTGATTTGAAGAACGACTTCCTCGAGCAGCGGTACGTCAACAGCCACTCCTTCAGGGTTGCTTGGCGAATCAGGCAGCGGTGGATCCGCTTGCGGTGGTGGTGGTATTGTTGCCTTCTTTGCTGGCATGCTTGAAATCTTTCAACGACTAGGGTCCCACCGGGCGTGCCAATGAAAACTCTCGTTTTTGGCAACAGGCGTGAATTTGTGATGCATGGGTGTGCCAAGACTTGTAGCGCCTAACTTTTGATGAAGATTCCCGTGAATCTTAACTTCTAACGTATGAGCGATTGTGTGGGACCCAAAGGTTAAAGATCACAATGAGGTTCGTGGTTTGCCACACGGTTGTAGACTTAAAATTTCCTAGTCGTATAGGAAATGGAACATAAAAACGTGAACTTTATTACTCCGGGATAATAAAGTTTGATTACAAGAAAAGTAAAAATCAAACTACTTAATGAAGTGAGTTTGAATGGGATTTGAGCACGAGGTACTCAATAGACTACATTCCTCATGGGCCACACGCCTCTTGGGCCCAAATGGAGAATATCCATGGCCCAAGAACTAACCATCAACCAAATACCCAACGTCAGCCCAAATTAATTAAAAGAATCCCAATCACAACAAGCCCGATCCGCGGTGCCAAAAACGGGTATAAACACACTCAGTGTGAAATTTTTTTCATATGAAGTGGTAAGTATTCCACATTGAGTGATAAAGATTATACATCTGAAATACTTACTATTCAATGTGGAATACCTACCGCTCCTATGAAATACTTACAAATCAATGTGGAGTATTTACCACTAAAGTGATACATCTAGAATACTTACCATTCAATGTGGAATATTTATCACTCCTTACGAAATAGTTACAACTCAATTCGGAATACTTACAAGATTCGGAGACAAAATAAGCAAAATGAGCAAATAAGCAGGGTTCCCTCTTGTTACTACTACTTCTCGTTAGATGCCTACCCAATACAGAAAGTAAACAATTCAGACCTGAACATCTTTGTTCTAGAAATATGTTCAGAAGTTGTGACGCCAACTTGTTAATTTACATCGAAAAAATATCAGGTTTAGAGATACTAGCTATGCATAAATTCAAGTATAACATTCTGCCCTCCAACATGGAGATCATTAACATGGGTAATCAGGCATACATTTATCATTAATAGCAGGCCATGCGATGGTAGTTTCCACAGCTTCGTCAATATAGGTTATATCACTTGTAGCATAAAACTAATCAAAGGAACACAGTTACACAATAGATATAATAAACATTAACTACAGAATCAACTTTAAAGCAATGCAATGCACAATACACTAATCTATTACATCGATGCACAGAAATCATGAAACTAATACTAGGATTGACATTGAAATTAAAAATTGGTTACCTGAACAAATCCCCATATCCATGTGGTTTGTCCAACCAGTCACCAAGATGTAAATCCACCTGCAAGATGAACAAGGAAGAGTATATTAACAATCAGAGAGGAATGTAACCTCAATTTGGAACTTGTACTTTACACCAAACGGGTTTGAATATCCTAAATAATCGACAAAATTGCATCACAAACATAGAACACAAATGTGGCATCCAAAAACAGGTAACCATAAGGACGCTAGACAAGAATTGGCCAAAGAAACAACAAAACAGGTACATTGAAACTTTGTTTCTGCAAAAAATGTAATTCAATTATTTATGAAGATCAAAAAATTAGCCGAGTAAGGATTTAATAGCTAAGGAATACTACCAAAGGATTTAGAAAAATGGGACTTATGGGAAGATAGGCTAGTGAGTATCATAACCTATATAAAACCAAATAGTCTCCAAAGCAGATAGTGATTAAAATCCCGAAACTTGACTGATTAGCTCAATAGCTGATCCACTACCAGAATGGGAAAAGCAAAGAAAATGTATCCAGTTCATGTTATATTTGAGTCTAAGGAATAGAAAAATTATGTAACTAGAATAAAGGACAACTGGACAAGAATTCAAAAAAAAGAAAGTAAAACATTGCCTTCGGAATGCCGGGTGCGGTAGATGATAAGGTTTTGATAAGACCGTAAATCTTTTAGACTATCTTCCCAATCTCTAGCGGAGAGCTATAACGTACCACAGATGGAAGATCAATGATCTGTGGTGATGCACTTGTGAACAATCTCTAATACATCTGAAGTCGAAATCTAACAGAGTTGGAACTACAGTGAAAAGAAGTCATTCTTTCTCCTCCCTTGTGAAAAACAAAGTAAATAGCTGGAATTTCAACCACACACATTTAACTACCAGCCGAGCCACTTAGCTATACAACACAAAAATTAATGGTCAATAGTGGCAGGTAATGAGATTGTACAAAGGTAAGCATACAAGTTTGTTGAACACTTTTCAATAGATAATACTCCCTCCGTCCCAATTTGTTGGTCCTTTTTGAGAGTGCGTGCTATTTTTCAATTGATTATATCTTACAACGTATAATCTTTTAGGTAATTTTAAAAATTTAGTATTAAAAAACTCATTGAGATCTATTAAATAAGGTCCATATTTGATATAAAAAATATTATAAACTAAGAGATATAGTCAATTTTTTGAGACTTCCAAAAAAGGAGAGAGGACAAACAATTTGGGATGGTGGGACTAGTAAATGGTAAATAACCAATTCTGAAGGAAAATAAGAGAACATATAATTGAATTGGAAAGAAGTCTTATAAGGGCAAATGAAAATAGGGGGAATTCGTGTTCAGTGGAACCAGGGGAAAAAAAATTCTCAACCCATGAATAGGTTCTCTAGAAATTGCTCCAGATATGAAACGGAACAAAAACAATTCCTCATACATGGAAAAATAACGTAAAAAGACTAATATAATCCATACACATTTGAAACCCTAAAAATCAGTTTCTCCTTGTTTCCCTTCCCCATTACGCAGCCAACAAGCACGAGAAAAATTGGGGCAAAAATCAGGTGGTGTTCCACTTTTTGTAAAAGTACTTTTTTTTCAAAAGAAAGTAATTTCAAACTCAAATATAATGAAATAAAAAATATTTTTTCAATTTTTTTTGCACCGTTTAAAAGATCTTAATGAGATCTATCAAACAATATTCATATTGGTTGGAAAATTATTTGCGTAAATACATGATTTTTGAGCTTAAAATTACATTCTTTTTCAAAAAGTACTTTTTAACAAAAGTGGAAAACCTCCTCAGTTGCCCAAATCCACAAAATTTGCCTCCATCATCGCAGCTTCCAAGCCTCCACCGCCACCATCGCTGCTCCACAACAACCCCTCCCTCCCGTCGCCTCTCATTCTTCTTCTTCGTCGTTGTTGTCCCGCTCCTGCTCCTAAGCCTCATCATTTAGCCCGACGGCCCACGGCCCGCCCTTAGCCCGCCCGGCCCATCAGGCTTTTACCCGGCCGGAGCCCGAGAAACGGGCGGGCTAGCCCAGCCCGTAGTTTGTAATGGGCGGGCTCGGGCCTATGAATTTTTACTCGGCCCGCCCGCAGGCCCGGCCCGTGAGCCCGCCCGGCATACCCGTCCAAAAGCCCGCCAACGGGCCCGCCCATTAGCCCAAAATCCCAAAAAATCCTTTCTTTTTTCCCTTGGTTTAGTTTTGCCCAAGGAAATTTAAGCCCGCCCGTTGGCCCGCCCGGCTTTTGGCCCACCGGCCCGCCAATTGGGCTAGCCCGTGGGCCGGGCTTGGGCTTCAATTTATGGTAGGTGGCCCGGCCCGCCAAAAAGAAAAAACCCGGTCGGCCCAGCCCGTGGGCGGGCTTGGGCCGCGACTTGGCGGGCTGGGCCGGCCCGGCCCGATGATGACCCTTACCTGCTCCCTATCCCCGCTGCCCAGCCGATATGGTCAAAAAGGACTCGAAAGACTTGACTTCAGTGAAGTGGGTTTTAGATAATATAAAAAATCTAGATGTTTATTTGTGTACTACGTTAGTTGTTGTGCATGTACCAAGCTTGGGCAAGTTGGGTATGCTTGTGAGGTGTTTGAAAAAATACCCCGTGTATGAACCTAAGTTGCCCACTAAGTTGTCCCGTGTATGAACTTAAGTTATCCCGTGTATGAAGCTAAGTTGCCCCCTAAGTTGCCTCGTGTATGAACTTAAGTTGCCTCGTATATGAACTTAAGTTGCCCCGTGTATGAAACTAAGTTGCCCCGTTTATGAACCTAAGTTGCCCCAGAAGTTGTCTCGTTTATGAACCTAAGTTGCCTCACGTATGAACCTAAGTTGCCCCGTATATGAAACTAAGTTGTTCCATTTATGAACCTAAGTTGCCCCAGAAGTTGCCCCATGTATGAACCTAAGTTGCCTCAAAAGTTGCCCCATGGATGAACCTAAGTTGTCTCGTGTATGAACCTAAGTTGCCCCGTTTATGACCTAAGTTGCCCCAGAAGTTGCCCATGTATGAACCTAAGTTGCCCCGTGTATGAACCTAAGTTGCCCCTGATTTAGGACAGGAGGGAGGGGTATTTTTGTCTTCAATACCATGTCTTGGGAATTATTGTTTTCCTTCCCATGATTGCGTAATTCCAAAAAAGTGCTTCATGAGTGGGGAGTTTTTTGCCCCTTTTACCACTGAAATGCAATTCCCCCATGAAAATATTAGACAAAGCATGGGGAATCAAACCAAGCAAGTGGGAATTCCTGCTACCTAGACAAAACAAAGTAGCAGGATCACCCTATGTGAAAGCCATCCTTGCCATTTGAACAATGCACATTTTCACCCACAGTCAACAAAGACCAAGTCAAAGCAGAACTTATGACAGGAAAACCAAAGACAGTAGTCCAGGAAGTGTGCACAAATAAGGTATTCCCATTGAGCGCTACATGCAGAAAACAAACCTTACATCCAAGTCAGAACAGGACAACAGGTGAATACCACGTAATACGTCTTATAAAGGGAAGAAGAATCTCTAATGTCGAAACATCAATAGGTTCAATACTTGACACCACTTCCAAATGCTTGATGCCCAGATACCAAAAGGGAATGTAGCTCGCCAACTGAAATTGGAGGGGAATCCAACATATCTGACAAAACCATGCATTGCATTCTTGATTGGTGTCGGACAGTTGTTTTCGTTTACAGTGACACTGAGATTTACACAATAGCTTTGGATTTCTTGCTTTCTTGTCCTCTAATAATAAAAAATGAAGAAAAATTATTCCCGGGGCAAATAAAGAAAAACAGGAACAGAGAAGCTAAATATAATTTTCCAATAATGAAAGTTCCTCTCGATAATCTGCAGCTATCACAACTTATAATTAAATCTTAGACCTCCTTCAGCATTAAATGGGCAGCTATACCATTGTGCAACTAGGTTATAGAAGATAAGAGCCTTTATAGCCCAAGAAAAAGGCAGTTGCTTAATTTTATAATGGGTACATAAACAATTATAGATGCAATTAGGGAGACATACAAGCACACCAATTTATCTTATCTACCATGAAAGATACTAGGGACTTAATTATGTAAAGCCTATTTGTTTTGCTACATAGCATTTTAATTTATCGAAAAACACTACGAAGAGCAAATACACAAGGGGCAGAATAAGGGTACCTTAATTAGTGTCTAATCCCAGGAGCATTATCATATCTCTCTTCTATGTATCAATCTATTAATCATTTTGGTCCTCCAAATCAACAAATCCACACGAGCACTAGCAATCAAACAATCCAACTCAGTGGGGAATTTAACCAAAGGAAAAAAATTGAGGGATTGGCTGCCATAGAGGCCAACCAATGGGCACAAACAATAACCTTGTGACTTTACCAAGCAAATGACCACCGCCCCGGATAAATCATTCCTCTTTAGCAGATGAAACCATCAGGATTAACCCTAAATTTATTGGGGCAAGATATACCTACTACAAGTAAAACTGTAAATAAAACCTTAATATTTCTGGCCCACGAGTCATAATCTCAAATTTTCACCACATAAATCGAAGAAAACCCTAGAAGACGAAACTATCAATAGTTATTTGTGTCCTCTTACTTGAATACGAAGACGAGTGGCGAAGGGTTCGTCCTCGTACGGGCAAAATTTCCCGACGAGGAGAAAAACCCACTTGATTTGTTGGATGAAAACCTGGAGGAGAAGCCAGGTTGTTTTGGCGGTGGGACAGAGAAATGTTCCCACATCTTTCCTAGGAGCCACGCACTTGAATAGTAGTTTTTAACGGCCAAAATTGCACGGGCTCCTCATCTTCTATTGCTCAAACCTCAAATGTCCAAATGCCAGCCACAGCCAACTTTTTTTTTTTTTTTTTTCCTCTATCACCTAGATCTAGATTGGGTTCTAATCTAGGTATTTTGTTAGTCTTGTTCATGTAGGTAGCGTCTGGTCGAAGTTTAAATAGTTTATAGTTTGGGAAATGATTTTGTCACTTTTTTTTTGTTAACGTCACTTCCTTGCAAATGTATTTTTACACAAAAAATACATTTGTAGGGGAGTAGCGTTGACAAAAATGAAGTGGCAAAATCACTAGCCTATAGTTTTGTTCATTCCGGTATAATTTGATGATATCTGTATTGTTTTCGGACTTTAATTTGTGATGTAATTAAAAAAAAAAATGCAATAGCCCATGCTATTTCGTTGATTGTATTCACATAACGTTATAATGGTTATATGCAACTTAATGCAAGTACTACTTGTGAGCGCCAATGAAGAGAAGGGTTAAAGACTTTGTCTCCATTTGTTTGGACATAAATTATTTTTCTAAATACGTTTTACTTAATTTTTGTTGTTTGGTACAGAAAAATATTTTTTAGACAAAATATTTTACTTCATGTGGCTTAAAATATTTATTTTTTGAAAATGTGGCAAGTCATTTTCCAAATTTGACTTTGCTGCTTGACAAATAATTACGTTTCTTTACTGAGCTCTCCACAATCCCAATTTTATTCCCCTATGACCTAACTCTGTGCTTTCTCATCAAATACGACATAATTTTGTATGTAATACCCATGTACATTCATATACATACATGATTCTATAACTATCAACCAAATACCAAAAAATAAAAATGAAACTTTTGTTTTTTGCAATATCATTTTACATGGAGTACATTAGAAAATATTTTACTTTGAAACAAATGGAGCCCTGATGTGAATTGGTAAATTGAGCATAGTGTGACAAACCTGAAAGGGTAAATTTGGTTTTTCCTAGGCCTTCAAACAGACCTTTACGTAATTCGGTTTTGCCTTCAAGCCATGGTTACGACTTACGAGTATAGGACTACTGTGTTTCTTAAGAAGTTATTCGTTGCCACCGGGGCAAAGACATGTACGTTGTGCTCTAACTCCTCTTTCCACCTAACATTTGTATTTTGTATGATTCCTTGACAAAGTGCCAGAAACCCGCGCAAAAGTGTCCCGGCAAAAAGGGTTGGAGTACTATGCGTCCTTGGGGCATTGAAAAATCTCTCGTGTAATTTTCCTAGCTCAGATTTTTTATTCAATACTAGTGTTAACCTGTGTCTACGGCACTACGCATCTCTGTTGAAAGGGGATGGCAGTAGTGTGATTTAGGTGAAAACCATGGGTACTTAATCGGAAAGTGGGAGAATGCACTATAGCCTTTGGATCAAATAAATCATAGCCGTTCCAACAATTTATCCCCACACCCTTCTGTTTTATAATAAAGATATTGGCGCCTTCCACGTGGTGGGCCCAAAGCAATTGATTCGGGATTAAGCCGGCACCGTTTTGTATTACTCCCTCCGTCCCGGTTTGTTTGTCTTATTGTCGAAATACGTGTCTTTCAAAAATATACTTATATCTTACATTTTATAATTTTTTTTATTTTAAAGATTTTGTATAGTAAAACTAATTGAGATCTATCAAACAAGATCCATATTGCATATTAAAAACATTACGAATTGAAAATTATAGCCAATTCTTTGAGAGGTCAAATGCTCTCAAAAAGTCAAAAATGGGACAAACAAACCGGGACGGAGGGAGTATTCAGTAACTGATGCTAGATCCTGAACATGTGTATTAATTAGCAAATTAAAAACGGAAGAATGCTGCCGCAACGGATGGTTTCCAACTTTGTTTATTACATCGCTGAAATCGAAATTAAATGCATAAAGGAAAACCCTGTCAAGATGTGGGGAGGGAAATTGGTGTCTTTATATCTTATAATTATGGTCTGCTTTTCCATCTTCTCCCCACCAAGTTTTGTAGCAGGGATAGACTTGCTCAATTGCAATAGAAAGAATCATAGATACAAGGGTTGCTTTGGTGACATGTTATACGCTCACTCAAAAGATAATCACGGGATCTTAGGTCGGGATTGCTGCGGGGAGCTTAAACATCTCGATGAGCTTTGCGTGCCAGATTGGTGGTGGGCCAAGAAAATGAGTCCTTACAGGCCTAAATGGGTGAAAAAAAGGTGTTCCGAATTCGGCCCTGACTACTGAGTTAAGCAGCCTAAATGTATTTTTTTTTTGGCAACTGATAATGCCAAAACCAAAATTGATATTGTCAAAATTCAACCATGTGAAATGACTTCCTTGCACTCCTCCCAATCTCACCCTACTTTACTCTCTCTCCTGAACAAACTCAGTCTCCCAACTCCCAACTCAACCTCTTCCACCTACGTCGCCTGCATCAATTTTTGGAGTGTCAATATCATTTCTCTTTTTTTTTTATCAACAAATTAAAATGTATGTTAAATGGTTTTTAAACTTATTCCCGTGTAGGTCAGCAAAAGCAAAGGGACCTGCCTAAACCGACCGACCCGATAAGTTGCGGTCACTGACCGCGGGTCAGCTTTGTCAATATTCTCGGCCGGCTACAGTCCAACTGTTCGGAAATTTCGGTCTTCACTGTGAATCGTGATCCACGGGTTGAGTAACTTAATATCCATTGAAACCGAACTGGAGAGTTATACACTCCAGATCAAGTCTGGGCATCTAGATTTTGGTTTGGCCCGGATTTTTTGTCTTCGGAAATGAAAGGGGAGTTCGCGGGTATAAGTCAGGTAAAAATAGAGGCGGGTCAAGGAATCTGGGTAAACAAGTCACGCGGGTCAAAAAAAATCCCCTCCCCTTTCTAGCATTATTCACGCTTCCATAGGGAGAGAAGACGAGACGAATGACGAACTCAATAAACACCAAGGTCTTTCACGCTCTCTCTCTAGTTCGAACCAGAAGTTAAGGCTTTTTTTGGACCCTAAAATTTCTATTTGGGGCTAATTTGGATTGGTTTTCTTTGTGATTTTTGAAACACTAAAAGTTTTGATTTGGGGATGGCTGATTTTTTACTGATTTTCGATTTGGGGTTTGCATGTGTGATTTTCGAAACCCTAGTTTCGATTTGGGGCTTACATTTGTGATTTCTGAAACTCTAGTTTTGATTTGCATTTCCAGATTGTTTTGGCCCTAATTCTTGGCTATGATGATAAATTTCTGAGCCTGAAGTCCCTCTCCAAACTGATTTACTTTCAGGTTTTAGCTGGTGCTTTTGGTGTGACTATGTGCAGTTATTGTATATCAGTCATGTTCGAGTTAGGATGTCCGGATTTTGTTTAGGTCTGAATTTTTGCTCTAAGCCGTTAGGAGAGTTTGCGGGTCTTAAACGGATAAAAATAACTCTACTTGTTTTGCCCCTTATTCTTGGCTATGATGATCATAAATTAACACACATTGTGTACTTAAGCCCGGAAACATTAGATGGTAGATTAATTGGTAACTAATGTTGCCTCCTTAGAGCATCCGCAATATAATAATCAAAAGTGAATAATCAAAAATTGTCACGTCAGCTTTTGATTATTTATTTGGAGCATCCGCAATGTAATAATCATTTAGAGCATCCACAATGTATTAATCAAAACCAAAAGGTTGCTAAAATTAGCAACATTTGCTCAAAAAAGTGCTCACATTATAATAATCAGTTAAATCCAAAAAAAAAGAAGAAGAAAATTGGAAAAGGAAAACAATATTAGAATAATGGTCTGGTATAGCCACCTGGTCAAAGCTATGTATGTAGTACTTAGGAGGTTGGGTCTGACGGCAGGCGCGTAGTTAGCAGCGAGAATTCTGTCTGAACCATCTGACTTTAATGTCCAAACTCTGTGGAGATTGCTTCACAAACGGAGTGGTGGGTAAGGAATCTGGCAGCCCCAGAGGAAGTGACAGCCTATTAGATGATGGTACCACTTCTCAAGATATCGTTGAATTCTATGCATACTGTCCTTCCAACAAATAGGGAAACACAGTCTTTGGCCAGGGAGAAAAGTAGTACCCGTGTCTTTCGCGTGAAGAAAGTGGATGATTTTTTGTATTTCATTTTATCTCTTGCTTTGTTTATTTCTTTTAGTCATTTTTCTTGTTGTTTTGTAGGCTAACATTTTGCAGGTTGTTCAATTCAAGTTGGGGGGTCTTCCTCTCTCTATAGTTTACTCTGCTTAGCCCCTCATTTTCAAGGTGTTATCTCTCCTCTCTCTTACGTTTCTGTCTTATCTTTATTTTTCTTGCTTTTCAATGAGGACATTGAATAGTTTAAGTTGGGGGGAGGAATTACTTTGATCT
Organism: Rhododendron kiyosumense; assembly: GCA_019656275.1. Lineage (NCBI taxonomy): Eukaryota > Viridiplantae > Streptophyta > Magnoliopsida > Ericales > Ericaceae > Rhododendron > Rhododendron kiyosumense. The sequence continues at coordinate 940 of BPLS01010786.1, read as the reverse complement.
TTATTTTGTTAAAAAAAAATTGAAAAAATAGTGGGATTTTTTTTGCATGAGACTTGAAAGCTGTTGAGATTTGCTCGTGATTGATTGAGTTTGAGATGTGATAGTCATTCTTTTTATATTTGTGGTGGCATTGTAGTTCTTTTTGCTAGCTTGTCGCGAAAAATTTGTCATGGCATTTATTCTTAGCACATTTGCACTTCACGTCTGTTTGGGCTTTGGTTACTTGTGAGTTGTGACTGATTATTCTCGATGGCTAGTTTAGTGGAGACTTATGCCCCATGTGAGTTTAGAGCCTTACTTTTTCTTGGAGTGATGTCAAATAAAATCTTATTGTCACAAAAGAGCAAATTTGTTGTTGATCTCATTATTTTTGTCGTCGAGTGTTGAGAATATTGCCTACTTATCTCTTGGGTTTGGAAATTGCATGGCTGTATTGCCCATAGGAGAGGATTATAGGCCATTTTTGCTATTTTGAGCTGGTTCGTTTCTTTCTTTCATACATTTATCTCTTATGAGCTCATTTGAGCCTCTTGCATGATACCCTTTTCTTGTTGAGCTCCTCCATCTATATTGTGTCTTGAGAAGGCTTAGATAATTGTGTGAAGGTACAGTTTTCAGAAGAGAGAGAGTAAATGTAGTGAGATTTGAGCTTTCTTGATTGGTGATATTTCCCATAAAAAAAAAAATCAAACAGAAAAGAAGAAGAAGAAGAAAATGGCAAAAAGGGAAGACACCAAATTATGGTGGAAAGGAGAAATATTTGTTCTTAATGTAGGATTGTGTTAAAGGTAGGAAAGAGAGATATAGTGGAGTTGAAAAGAAGGAAAATATTAAAGAAAAGGTGCAGGCATTGTCTTACTTCCCTTATGTGAGTTGTTATTACCCTATTCTCGGACACTTGAATGTTTTACCCTAACCTTGAAATACTTTCCCTTACCTA
>BPLS01010784.1:0-13710 GCA_019656275.1 Rhododendron kiyosumense | reverse complement strand
GCTTCAATTTTTCCAGTTACCTTTATACAGCTTGTAGCAAGCCCGCACGTCGACGGCCAAGTGCGAAGTGAGGTAAATTCCGGTGTCCATGTTGTACAGCGGCCGGGGCGGGGGTAGGTGATGGGGTTGGGGTGTGGATCGGAGACAGCGACGGAGAAGGGGAAGGAGTCGCTGACGTTGGAGATCTCTCTTAGTTTCAGGTCTCTCTTAAGATGTTAAGTGAAATGCCTTAAAGTCAAAAATTCATTACGACAATTTAGGATGAAATGATAAGAAAAATAAGATTTTCGCACCGATTTAAATGAATTAAAAATCGGAATACTTATTTTTTTACACCGTTTATATATTTAAAAATATAGTTAAAAATTAAATGTTTCAATTTTCAATCTGTTTGAACCGATGTAAAGATCTTATTTTTCTTATCATTTCATCCTAAATGATCGTAATGAATTTTTGGGTTTAAGGCTTTTTAATTAGCATCCTAAAAGAGTTCTGAAACTAAATAAAGCGTCTTAAGGTGCTCGTTGAAAGGTCTTAGACCAAAAATTCATTATGACCATTTAAAATGAAAAGAGGGACTCTATTATGGGCCAAGAAGGAAAAAATGAAAGTCAGCTTGAAATAAAAGAAAAAGAAAAAGAGTATATAGGTTTCTATGTCGGCACTTCTCTCACATGTAAAAGGACGAGGAAAGAACAGGGCTGCGGGATATCTTTTTCTTTTCAACAGGTTTTACAAGAACGGACGAAGAAAAGACAGAGGAAGGAGGCTTGAAAGGGAGGAGGCTGCGGTGATAACTTCTTGGGTCTCACGCACGACTTTATTCCCAGGGGCTGCCGAAAAGATTAAAATACGGTGCTGCCGGGTGAAGTTTCTTTTAATTCGGATTTTATATAGCAGCTCTTAGACGTACGTTCTTTCATTAAGAGTTTTTTCTTCAAGTTTTCAATATTTGTTCAAGTATTCGGTAACTAGTTTCAATTTTTGTTCTTAATTAAAGCTATTCATTTGTGCTTGCATAGTTTAAGTCTTTCATTTATTTTTTCCATCTCAAGAAATAAAAGCATGTTTCAAATTGGAGTTTCTTTAATTTCATATGCAATGATTAGTGAGTAGTCGTATAGGTAGAGTCGCGAGGTGATTAACACACCGTGGTCAATTTGAGCACTGCTCCTATTTTCAAACAATGAACAATAATAATTTTAGATTGGAAAAATACTTCCTGCAGACGAACTCGGGCATTGTCGGAGTCCATGTGAATAGGGGAATAGGGGTTGAAAACTCATTCTCCGTTGTGCATGGATAAACGGCGACCATAGGGTATCACATCTTGCAGGGTATCTTTTTCAAACAAAGTTGAACGTTTTTAAGAATACTGAATGGAGCAGATTAATTTGGACTGGTTATGAGTGCTATGAACCCTACGACTGTACCTTTTTTTTAATTATTCGAAAAGAATAAATATTTTTCTAGGTTTTAGTTAATTTTAATCAATCGACAAGGGTGATTACCTGAGAGCCCATTAAATTAGTCAAACCCGAGTTTTTAGTCAACACATATCGCCGTCTCTGTGGATTTGACTCCGGTCTTATCGGATATTGTACTACTTCGATCTCCGCCCTACACTTGGGGCAATCCATTATTTTAGAATTAAGAAATCGTCAAGCACACTCTTATCGATTGAAACAACTCAGTGTGAAAAGTATTAGGGGCATGTCAAGGAACGTGCAAGCTGGCCTAAACATTCGATTATCAAGAAAAAAAGGTATAAAGGGCAAGAGTATTGAGAATTACTCGTTCAATAAGGATGGGCTATGTTTTAGAGTCGCAACCAACATGGTTTCGCTATATAGCAGTCTAGGGAAATTGCGACAACATTCAGACAAACGACGTGTTTTTAAGCAATAATAATTATCACAATGATTAAATTCGAGCTGTTCGTGCCAATTATAGTGTGGCGGGTGCACTACAGCACCTCAATTCCAAAAAACACTTTCTTGCAAAATAGGTTAGACTAGAATGAAGGAATTTTTGTTTCCTTGAAACATTTCTTGTCAAGATGACATATACAGTAAAATTTATTTTGCCTTCATTTACTTTACATCACTTCACTTTTCTTGAGAATTTATTTTTCACGCAACATTGCCGACAACTAAACGGAGTAGTGGGGGTTTGCATCTCTAAATATTTTAAAAATGACTTGCGATTTGAATTATCTTTGTAGGATCCGTTATAGGCTCTGCAAAAATCAAAGAAATCATCAATTTCTTGCTCGGTACAGTTTAATACAGTGCTGTTAGAATAGAGAGCCTGATTCTATGAAATTGTGAAAAATGACTAGGTAAAGTAAAAAAGTAGTTTTTGGTCGAAAATCAACAGAGACCGATAAGGATGCTCACATGCATGCCATCGGTTGATTTTCTTGCCCCACTGACAAAGATTCCTACTCCCTCCGTTCCACTTTTTTAGTTCTTTTGAGAGTCCGTGTTAATTTTTAATTGATTATATCTTACAATTTATAATTTTTTAGGTGATTTTGAAAATATCGTTAAAAAGAATTCATTGAGATCTATCAAACAAGATTTATATTGCATATAAACAGGATTACCAATTAAAAATTATAATTAGTTTCTTTTTTCCCACTGGCCCTTAATTAATGACAGCCCTTCTAGATAAAGCTTAGGTAGAAGCAGTCCTGCTACGAGCAGGGACAATCCGCAAGGATAACGCGTTTGGCCTCATTTTGGATCCCGAAAAAATATAGAAAAATATTCATAAATTTTTGAATATTATTTCATGGGGCCCTGTAAAAAATCAGCTCCAGCGGATATCGGTAAGTATTACTTTTGGATAAGTATGGGCGAAATGACATATTCAAAAATTTATGGATATTTGTCTAGATTTCTTCGGAATCCAAAATGAGGCCAAACGCGTTGTCCCTGCGGATTGTCCCTGCTGTTAGAATTTTTGTTAGGCAAAAGTGTAAAACCTATTTGAAAGGGCTAGCTCTCGAAATATTCACCAATATTCAATTAGGGGTAGAATCTATAAAAAATTGGTGGGAGGACCACTATAGCATGTTTGTAACCCACTAAGTCCACTTCTAAATTTCATAACCCCTCTAGTCCACTAATATAGTTCTATAACCTAATAACTCCAATTTACTTAAACAGAGATATTTTTCAAGACCAAAAAACCCTCCTATATATCATATAGAGAAAGAACCCTAGATCACAAAACAGATCTGAACCTCCCCTCTCTCTCTCTCCTCTCCTCCCCTGGTGAACCGTCCGCCTCCGAATTCACTCATCGAGAGGCTCCTCAAGATCTCATCATATCAAGGTATTTTCTTGGCCCAAACAGAAAGAACGAGAAACAGGTGAAAGCCTTCCTTTCTTCCTCTTCCTATTGTATTTTCTCAGCTACGTATCAAACAGAAAACAATTGGGTGTTCTTTGTTTTTTTTTTCTTTCTTGATTGGCAGTAGTTTTCAGGCACCAAGGCTTTAATATTTCTGCGTTTCGATGGAGATGATCTGAGGAACCCAAATCAACCTTCTGTTTCCCCAAACATCCAGTAGGTACGGTGTTTTTCTACTTTTTGTTTAGAAAACTAATTGGGTGTTCTTTGTTTTTGTTTTTGTTTTTTGTTTTACTGGATGAAAATCTGGAGTAGTAAAAACAAAAAATATAATATTATAAGAAGGTTGATCCGGTCTTTTGTTTGTCTTGTTTCCGGTTATCATCAGATTTGGAGGTTTTTGAATAAATACATAAGGTTATATGTGTGCTTTTCCTAGGATTAGATATCTGAATTTTTTGAATAAATATATAAGGTTATATTTGTACTTTTCATCAATCACTTATTGATTTGGTCCGCGCAGCGGCCTCTCCGACTTACTTATGATATTAGAGTTTTTTGAATAAATATATAAGGTTATATGTGTGTTTTTTCTAGGGCCATATAAGGTTGAAACATGTTGTGTTTTTTGAAAAAATATCCTATAAGGTTATATGTGTGCTTTTCGTGTCACACAAAAAATATATTTTTATGTGTTTTTGTTGTTATTTAATGTCACTTTTTCAAAACATTCTCAATTAGAGAGAGATGTAATAATATATAACGTTATTTTGTTATATATAACATTCTAGATTATAAATATTCTATATTATTTAATAAAGAGAACATATAGTTATATGAGAATATTTGTGACCATATATACATATATATGAGCTTGTATTGACATAAAAAAATTATTTCAATTTGCATAGAGAACATATAACGTTGTACATGAGATTTTGTTCTGACCTCTCAAAAGCACATATGGATATATCCATATATTATCAGAAGTAAGTCGAAGAGGTCGCTGCGCGGACCAATTCAGTAAGTGATGGACAACGAAGCATAAAACATTATATGTTAACTTCTGTCATGTGTAATATGTGCTTTTCTTAAGATTATACATATAATATTATATATCATTTTTGAGATATATTAATGTTGTTTATTTTGTTTTGACTATGTATATATGTAGATATAGAGGTTATGAGAATGCTATTCGGAGACAGAAAATCAAAATTTTGAAGGATCCGATGAAGGTTTTGATGAAGAAACGGTGAAAAAATGAAGCTCGACCCCATGTGGCCTCATCAACATTCAACTTAGGATTCAAGGCGCAACTAGAAATAAAGATAATGGTGGCATGATATGTGAACATATAATGTTATTTTTTGAGATATATAATATTATTGGAAAGATATGATATTGTTTTGAGAATATATAATTTTATGTCATGTTTTTTGAGACTTAGAGTTACAGAAACTCAGATATAATGTTATATATTTTGTTTTTTTTTTGTGAGATTTAGAACTACAGAAGCTCACATATAATGTTATATGTTCTGTTCTATTTTTTTGTGAGATTCAGAGTTGCAGAAGCTCAAATATAATGTTATATGTTCTTTTCTTTTTTTTGGCGATATTTAGATATTCAAAAACTCACATATAATGTTATATGTTTTGTATGGACCAACATATAACGTTAAAGACTAAAAACAATAAAAACCAAAAAGCAATGTTGCAAATTAGAAAATTTTTGCCACATATATAATGTTATATGTTAGGATTTTTTATCACTTATATAACGTTAAAAAATCAATACAAGAAAAATAGGAAAAAACAAAAAGAGAAATTTGTCAAATATATAACGTTAAATGTTAAGTGTAGCGGGTTCAATAAAAAAAATCGAGAAAAATAAATTTTTTTATTTTTTTTACACATATAACGTTATATGTGTCGTGATGGCAGCGGCGATGGTGGTGGTGGTGACAGCGGCGGTGACTTGATTGCAACCAAAAACGAAAAAAATAGAAAAAATACATTTTCGTGTTAGCCAAACAAGGCCCTTGTTTCTTAGGTGGGGTATTTTTGTCATTAAAATTATTAGTGGACTTAGTAGGTTATGAAACTTAGAAGTGGACTAGATGGGTTTGAAAACTGCTATAGTGGACTTATGCAAAATTCTCCCTAGAATCTAACAGTACACTGACCTACCGTCACGAATATTTCTTTTTCTCCTTTCCCCTTACTAATCTTGGATAGCTGTAGAAGAGGAAGGCCATGGAACTAGTAGAAATAGCTTCTTTTAAACTTTAATAGAGTATTTATTTTCTTCTGTCTCTTCAAATTAACGAACTTGTTGTCTGATTTGTGAGAGTTTTGTCTCGATTTTTCGAGAGTAATTAGTTTCTTCTTTTGACGAATATTTTGTTTACAGGTCAGGTTCTTTTTTTTTTTTTTGCTCGGCAAACGAAATTATTATAAACACGAAAGGGATACATCAAGGGAGCGAAAAAAATGGAAATAAAACAAATATCCAACAGATAATTGGATGTAAACACACCTAAACCTAAATTATAATTTCACCTTTCGAATTCCATCAAGATATCCCTTAAAATCCTCCACCGAATAAACTTTAATGTCAAATTTTGATTTCATTCACATCGCAATTCTGGTTTTGATGAGCTCCCCAACTTCCCCCACTCTTGTTGTAGCGTTGTTGAATACATAGTCATTTCTCACTAACCATAAGGACCACAGTGTAGCGAAGAACGTTGTTTCCCAAATGTATTTCTCCAAATTACCAAATCTATTATCAAACCACCAGGTAGAAAGCCCCACCAAAGATGACGGGCAAACCCACTTCACATGCCACTACTCCAAAATCAATGACCAAACAACCCAAGAGAATTGACAATGTAGAAATAAATGATGGGGAGTTTCCAGATGCAAAGAACACAAAGGGCAAAGAACTGATTGAGACTCATGAATCATATTTCTACTAAGAAGCACCGAACGAGTAGCAACCCTATCCTGCACGGCCATCCACGAAAAAATCTCCACCTTGGGTGGACTAAGATTCTTCCACAGTGCTTCCAATACCAGATTCCTTGAGTTTCTAGTTTGTTCCCACTGCTTGTAAACTGACTTCACTGAGAAACACTTATTTGAGGTCCATCTCCATTGAAGAGAATCACGGTTAAGACTGAACCAAAATCACTGCACCAAGTCTTTGTACAAGTTCATCTCGATGACGTTTTTCCCAATCAAACAAATCTCTTCTGAAGAGCAGATTCCATCCTGAATTACCGCTACCCTCCTTCAATGCACTAACAACTATATCCCTCTGAGTAGAAGCAAGAAAAAGGCGTGGGTAATTCTCTCGAAGAGTAATATCCCCTAACCAAATATTGTTCCAGAAAGAAACCTCGTCCCCAGAATTAATTTGAACTATAAATCCCTCCTTTATAATAGACCCAATACTTGCGGAGGATTCGCCAATTGAACATATATCCCTCCAAATATTCGAAACCTGTCCAGAATTTGGCAACCGCGGAAGCCAGCAATTTCGTGCCAAGTTATATTTTCCTCTAATAACCTTCACCCAAAGCGAATCCTTATCCTTACCGACCATCCACCACCACTTAGCAAGAAGAGCTTGGTTTTGGATCAGCAGGTTTTTCACTCCCAGTTCACCATTCTCTTTCTTTTTAGAAATCACCTCCCATTTCACAAGGTGCAATTTTTTCTTCTCAGCTGTGTCTCCCCAAAAGAACTGTCTCTGCAATTTCTCAATAGCTTTCGCTACAGCCACTGGCATTTTATAGATAAACATGAAATAGATGGGCAGATTGCTAAGTGAGTGATTAAGTAATGTAAGTCTACCTCCTGTCGAATTGGACCTCCTTCTCCAAACACTTAGCCTATTTCCCATTGTCTCCACCACTGGATCCCATGTCTTGATTCTATTGGGATTAGCACCCAAAGGCAGGCCCAATTATTTGATTGGCAGATGATCAACTTTGCACCCCATAACTTGAGCAAGAGAAACGACATCTTGATGTGGGACATTGATACCACACAATGAACTTTTAGAAAAATTAATTTTCAGTCCCAACATTAGCTGGAAACATCTTAGAATTCTCTTAATGTTAGCCATCTCCTCTATGTTATTGTTATAGAATAGTATTGTATCATCCGCGAATTGAAGGTGAGATACAATAACCCCGTTAGATCCAATCCTTACTCCTTTAACAATGTTTTTCTCCTTAGCTCTCTCAAACATGATGTTGAGAGCTTCAACCACTATGTTGAAAAGCAAAAGGGGATAAGGGATCCCCTGTCTAAGGCCTCTATGGGTTTTAAATTCCTTAGACGCAGACCCATTTATCAACACCGACATGGACACTGAGGAGCAACATTCCTTAATCCACCCACACCATTTCTCTCCAAAACCCATTTTTGCAAGGATATTTAACAGAAAACCCCAATTAACACAATCATATGCTCTTTCAAAGTCAATTTTAAGAAGTAAACCACCTTGAGAGCTATTTTTCCATGTATGAATAACCTCATTAGCAACAAGAACCCCATCTAAAATTTGTTTGCCCCCTATAAATGCAGCTTGAGACTCACCAATAATTGAGGGTAAAACAATTTTGAGCCTATTAGCCAACACTTTAGAGAGCACCTTATAGACCCAACCCACCATACTAATAGGACGGTAATCTTTGAAAGACACAGGGCAATCAACCTTAGGAATCAAGGCAACAAAAGTTGAACTAATACCTTTCGTGAGCTTTCCATTGGCATGGAAGTTTGAGAAGAATTTCAGCACCAAGCCCTTCATAAACTCCCAACCTTTCTTCACAAAAGAAAAATTAAAGCCGTTTGGACTCGGAGCCTTGAGAATGCTGCACTCTTTCAGAGCTTCAACTATTTCCCTTTCATGAAAGGGTATGCTAAGTTGGAGGAAAACTGCAGAAGTTAATTTTCTTTGGAAGACTCCCCCCAATAATGGTCTGATCACTCTCTCCTCTTTGAAGTTATTACTAAAATGCTCAACTGCAGCTGCTTTGATGTCCTTGGGGTCTTCCAACACTTTTTCTTTCACCTTAACTGAACCCACCATATTTCTCCGATATCTATTGTTAGCCAAAGCTTGGAAGAATTTCATGTTTTTATCACCTAATTTCAACCAATTTGCCCTTGATTTCTGTCTCCACAGTGATTCTGTCAGCCGCGGAAGTCTCCAAAATTCTGTTTTGGTCTTGCACCTCGATGCTTTCTCATCTTCATTGAGTTGTCTCTCCTCTACTAATTAATCAAACTGGTGGAGTTCCACTTCAATATCTTGTAGTGCTGTATTAACATCTCCAAACTCCTCTTTATTCCACACTTTAAGCTTATTTTTAATCGCCCTCAGCTTCTGCAAAATAATAAACCCTACCCAACCAGTCACCTCTGTGTTCTCCCATGTTTCTTTGGCAATAATCAAACATTTCGGATTGGAAAGCCAAATATCCAAAAATCTGAACGGTCTAGGACCCCAGTCACGATCATAATCAATAATTGCTATCGGGCAATGGTCAGAGATTGGCCTATGGAGCCCCCATTGGAGAACTTTGAATGTCTCCAACCAATGTTGAGAAAGTAGGAATCTATCCAAACGGCTATGAATAGAATAATCTTGGTAGTTAGTCCAAGTATACTTCCTACCTAACATTGGCAGATCAATAAGTTCCATATCATTACAGAAATTCAAGAAATCTTTCATACCCCTCTCCATCCTTTGACAGCCCACTCTTTCCCCAATAGCTTTGATTTCATTGAAATCACCCCCTATACACCACGGCACCAGTGATGTAGTTTTCAATCCTAATAATTCCTCCCAAACTACTCTCCTATTCACCACATCGTTCGGAGTATAAACATTAACCACAGTACAAGGAAATACATTATTAATCTTCCCATGCATGAAGATGAAAGATCTGTGAGAAATAACATTATCAACTTTAAAAAAGTCCTTTCTCCAAATAGTCAAAAGGCCCCCGAGGACCCAAGAGCATTAGAGCAAACAAAATCAATGTCACCATTACCCCAAATCCTCTGAATTGCATATTTGTCTATGTTCTCCAATTTAGTTTCTTGGACAAACACCATATTGGGGTTCCTTTTTTTAATGAGCTTATACAAAAATCTCTTTTTAACTGAACTTCCCAAACCTCTAATATTTTAAGATATAATCTGCATTAAACTAATTGACCCAAACAATAGCTCCACAAAAGAAAAGGAGGAAAACTAACCTCCAGCTTCTCTCTCAAGTGAGAGAGCGTATTCTTGAGATTCAATTTCAATCATAGTGCGTAGAATGGCGTCATCATTAGGGAGGAAATTAACACCCACCTCTCTACCAACTGCTATAGAAGCACATACCTCTCTGTATATTAGTGAATTGCTCTCAATGGTGTCCCCCGAGGAGGATGAGAAGTTTGCCCCCAACTCCTTATTTTGCTCCACCGCCTCGCGAAGAAATAGTAGATTAGAAAGTTGTCTTCGTCTTCGACGCCTACCCTCTGTTTGGTTAAGGTCCACCATCAAGTTGATGCTAGGGATTTGAGAGCATCCCACCAGATTAACTGGATCCCCATGATTTCCTTCCCTCATCGATCTCGCAGAAGAAATTGCAATCAAATCACGGTCTTTTTCAACCTCCACCATATGCTCTAAGTTCTTGTATTGGTCGCCCTCGGAATTATAAGAATCAGGCACAATGGATTCTTGAGACTGCAAGCCCAATTCTCTCCCCCATTTAACAGGCCCACTAGACCCACTCTCCTCCAATAAATTTGCAACTTCCACATGGGCTAAGGACTTTGCTAAAGAAAAGGAAAGTTCCCATTCAGGGCCAAAAGTCTAGACTGCTATATACATAACTCCTGTATAGACTCTACAGTGGATCCGCGTGCCGTCACACACCTGAAAAGAAAACACTGTGGGGGTGTGAGCTATCAACATGCTCAATGAATGTCCTTATCCATAATAAGAGAAGCAATAAAGACAAGTGCTATCAAACAATTAAATAATAATATTCAGTCCCACAATAACGTTCATTATGTAATACTCATAACGCCATTAAGGCAATACTGTTTACGCCACTAAGGCAATACTGTTTACACCACTAAGGCAACATTCAATAACGCCACTAAAGCTACGATCATATTCTCGCTTAGGAGTTCAAGCCAAATATTAACCATTTCAATACAAAAAAATAATAATTCTACACTGTGTCTCGTCTTCCACTATTAAAAATAAGAACACCCACCTCGAGGTCCAGCCAAAAAGGTACCAACACAAGCTCACTCCCTACGCGGAGTTACGGTAGTCGTCGCCACCTCTGAACCTGATGTGTAACACATAAATCCATACATGTGAGTATGATTATAGAGATATCCACAAATATTAAACACAAGCAACCACTTTCTCTATACCCTCTCCTTAACTAAATGTCCCAATTGTTTTCCACTTCTCCAATACAAGTTTCAGACAAATCAAGTTGCAATTTAGCTCCTAGTACTCATTTACAACAGGTTTACAGCAGACGTAAAGCATATATCCAGCAACGATAGTCAGTTTCTTGCAAAAAAAAATATATATTCAGTTTAGACTAACCTCAAGATATGGTTTGACATGTCCAGAAACATAGGTAAAAGACATTTGCATTACAAATCCCCATTAGAGAGGTTAACAAGTTATGTGCGAGACAAGCTAATGACCCTTCCACATAGGATAATTTTTTCCAAGTAGCCATTGACAACCATTTGCTGCAACAGCAAACACGACAATAACACTGCCCCGATTCGGCATCTCCCTTATTTTTGGCAACTATAAACCTAGTTCAACACTTACAAATTCATTACAGCAGTTGTGGAGATAATTTTCTGTGGGGGGCTGATTTCTCCTTTGACCGTTGACTCGAATGATGAGTGCTGATCTTTGTGTACCTGCAGAACTGGAGGGGGATGTTCCTCCGGGAAGAAGCTCCGACGATCTAGTCAGAAAGGGGAAGTGGGAGAGAAGAAGTTTTGTAAGAAATTAAGCTTAGAGAGAGAAGAATAGAATTTGGTAATCTGAACCCCTTTCTTGGATGATGCTCTCCTCTATTTATAGGCAAGGTTGAGTGGAGTAAGTGTGATGCAAGCTGTCCCTGACACCCACGTGATCGGCCACGCTCGGATGACGTCATGAGTCAGAATCATTAATAGTTTGTCCCCCGTTGAGGGTTAGGGGGGACACATCAGTCAGAGATGCCACCTAACCTACCAAAGATGACTTCCCACGTCTCTCTTGGTTCTTTTGGAAGTTTCTGGAAGGGCGGTCTCCGAGCAAAGACATTTCGACCGAAGAATCAGCAACCCACAGATCTAAAACGTTTTAGCCGAACAAACAAAGAAGCATCCGAGGGACCAAGGTTTACCCTCGGCGATAAAGCTGAAGCTCGGCTAATCATTTCAGATTATTCTATCCTTCGGATATTTCGCTCCCCTACATTTTCAGCATTCAAGCACAGTTTCAACAACCTAAAAATCCATTTTTCAGCACAGGATTCAAATTTCCAGCAACTAATGTAAAATTCTAGCACCCATTACTCACAACTCATAGTTTTAGCACCCATAAACCATTCCCAGTACCTAATAGCATGATTGGTACAATTTCAACAAAGAAAAATAGCAGAGAGTAGTCCTAATTAGGGTATTTGAACACAACTAAAAACAAAACCCCAAAATTACTCAATTCAATAACAAGATATGCTAACTGATCAACATGCAAAAGAAGCTAAGAGTTACCTACTGGAATTAAAACTTCTGTTATCGTTAATCTTATCTTCCTCGTTGCCTCTCACTGCGTTTTTTTTTCCTGTACGATTTCTTCTTCTTTCTCTTTTTATTTTTATTTTTCACCAGATATGTACCACACACATGCATAAGAAGGGCTCTCCACGTGCACGCACAACACATGTTTTTTTTTTTTTTTAATTTACAACTAAAACCCTATAGTTCTAGAAAGTTACATTAAAGGCCCTCATAAAACAATAACTAGATAAAACTCACCTTTAATAAGACTATTCATTTTCTTTTATTTAAAAAAAAAAAAAAAAGAGTCGGGTCTCACAGTAACTATCACCTTGCCGATTTTTGTTCTGAATTAGATTAATATTTTTGAAGCTGGGGGTGAAAGATTGCCTTATACTTTTATCGTTTTGCGTTAGTTAGATGATTAGTTTGGTTTTGTCCAATAATTTTGTAATGAACTATTTTATATTATTGTTACTGGGCTTACATCAATATAATGTCTCTTATTGACCAAAAAGAAAATCCTACCATATCCAAAAGCAAATTGCCTTGTGCTGTGTATATTGAACGGAAAACAGAAAGTAAAAAGGATGGAAAATTTGAAGAAGAAGCAGCAGCCGCCGCCACCGCTTCCACACTCTATCATTAATTTTGAATTTTATTAGAAAACTCACATTACACACAGCACAGGGGCTTACCCCAAAAACAACAAAAAGCAAAGCTTGAGTCTAGAACATCAAGCAACAGAACAAGCGAACAAAGCTAACAACAAGCTTACAAATAGTCAAACACCAGAACTGAAATATTTTGAAATTTTCTTACTTTTATTAAGCGAAAAAATATGTTTTAAGAATTTTTCAATACTCTTGCAGGCCGCAGCTTTATTTCATCATTAGATCACAATTTATGCAAGGTTCATACAATTGGACCCTACAATATTACTTTTATCTCACGGAGCGGTTTTCCGCAATATTATTGGGTCTTATCCAAAACGCCTTTGGTTGTTGTAGTCAAGGTTATCTCCATAACCAACTCCCATAATATCACTTAAATGCATAAGAAATCCGAACCGATTCACGGGGCCTAGGAACTCGAAGAAGACTCTTGCCGGTTTTTGTTTTGAATCATATCAATATTTTTTAAGGTGGGCATAGAGGAGTTCATTCCAAACATTAGGAACTCCAGGAAGACACCAATGGATACAATCTGCATAGGTTTGGGGTTTCGCTAATTGTTCTTTGGTAAGAGGACTTCAGTGCTTCCTGTAAATCGACGAATGAGCGTCTTTTTGGTACTCTGAGAGCTGTGTTATGTTGAGAATTTGTATCTCCACACCTTTTTCTATAATTCGAATACTGATTTCTCCACGATTCGCATCATTTTAAGATCAATTCGCATCATTTTAGGATCTGATCCGCGTCCCCAATACCCTTCTTTTGAAATTGGCTCTGTTTCGTTATAGCAGTTTTGGTTCGCAGGCTTCCCCCATTCTTCAGCCCTGTAATATGAATGCGTATCAT
>BPLS01010783.1:0-11744 GCA_019656275.1 Rhododendron kiyosumense | reverse complement strand
CATTCCTTATTCCAGAGTTCCAAAGGTAAATCGTGAAACTTCACCCAGGCTGGTACTTCTACAGGTTGCTCCTGAACAGGTTTCATCATCCTATGCCAATCCTTGAGAACAAGATATTTTTGAAAGAAGAAGTAAGGACCACCTTCAAGAACAGTCATCTTAGCCTGTTCATCCTTAAATTCGAAAAGATAAAACCCGGCTACATTGGTTTAACAGCCACAAATAGATCCTTCCATTGGTTCCGAGCTGTGGAAACCAACAAAGGATAAGCCATCCTTCCATCCAGAAAGTGACCTACCAAATATCGACTCCATTTGCCTATGTCAGTTAATTCTATGTCTATTTCAACCATAGCTTCCTTGCCTCTCTGAAGATCAGGAAAAAAATCAAGCTTCATATCTAAAGAGGGACTCTGAGACTGCAGGAGAGAGGCCCAGTTTCTCGATTTCGGTTTAGCCTGACCATTATTCAGTTTGGGGTTGACTTGGTTATGCTGGGTAGGAAGAGAAGGATTTTGGGGTGTTGATTGCCGATTGTGATTTGGAATAGGTTTTCTTTAGTTTGATTAAGGGGAAGTGCCGACACTGGTTTATGAGGCTGAGAAGGATTAACCTCTGACAGCCCATGGCGACGAGGCTTAACATCCTCCACGCTATATCCAAGATTAGGATCACCCTCCACATAGGGATTTCCCTTGGCATTGTACAGAATCTTAGGATTAGGTTTATCTACTTGTACCTGTTTCAGGAGATGAGTGGCGCGTTCCTTTGCTTCACGGATCAGAGCTTATTCAAAGACTTGTTGAAGCTTTCGAGATGGACTAATTTTCCTGGGCAAATTAGGGCTGTACTCCCCAAGCCCAGCTTGAACATGGTTAGCAGGCTTCTCGGCTGCCATTATCACGCCTTCTTGAAAGCAAACTTGATGTGGATTCCGTGGAGGACTTTGAGCCTCAGTCGAGCTGAGATTGACAGCTTCAGTAGCTGGCTGTAGAGAACTCGAAGCGTTCTCTCAAGTATTTGAGATGGCATGAGAGCGAACCGGGATCGAAGGACTTGGTACCTCCAGGCCAAGTTGGATCGAGCTTTTAGGGTTTTGTGAGATCAACATCTGCTTACGCCGCATCTCAATGGAATCCTAAGCCTTGCAACCCAGCCCTTCCGCAAAGGAGATGGTGCCGTCAGCCATGGGAGTCAAGATTCACCGAAAACACCCAAATCGCCCAAATCGCCCATTTCGCCTAAATCGCCCATTGAATGCTACTTTTTCGTTCCTTTTGTTTTCCCAAGCTTGACCCATTATCTTATGCAGGCTGGGCAAGCTTTACTCCATGGTTCCAATAAAGCCACACCGACGGCTGCTAAGAGGTCTCACTATCGCAAAGACCTGAAAGCTGAGCATGACAAAGTCGAGGTGTTGGAGCAGCAACTATAAGTAGCCAAGGTTAGGTTTGGGGAGCTCGAGAGGGAGAGAGATGAGGCTGCAGGAAAGGCCGAAATTGCCGAGCATGAGCTGGGGAGAATGTAGAGGAGAGAGAAGAGGAAAATGAAGGAGGTGGATGGGAAAGCTTTACAAGCAGGATTCGACCAAGTCGAAGCCGAGTATAAAAGGGAAGCTCGAAAAATGGTCAATGAAGAGGTCCAATTGAAGGTGCCCATCACATATAGGACATGATACAAGGATGGGGTGGCTATCGTAGCCAGTGTCCTGCAGTTGATGGATGGATTGGACAACTCCAAACATTGGAGTTTGCCATGCCAGATGTAATAGTTTGTCGGGGGTCGGCTTTAGACAATTTACCACGTCATACCTCCCTAATTAGGGAACTTTCAGCACTTGATGAATGAATGCCTTAGTTAAGTTTCTGTTTTCGATTACTCACCTTTGTGCCTTAGAAAAGTGATTGTGCTTGTTGCTTGTTTATTTTGGGTGATGGTTGCCCGTAGCCCCAACTATCGTTTAGGTTTGGTGCAAAAACCGAGCCTTGACCAAAGTAGAAAAATCTGATGAAGTTTGGTGTGGGGGTTCCATGCCTGGTTGGAGCTCGGCCAAAGAGCTTACTCCTAGCCAAAGTACTTGAGTTTGAATCGAGAGTTTGATAGGTGCCCCCTACTTTTAATTGGGGCTCGGCCAATGTGCCAGCCCTTAGCCAAAGTACGAAAGACTTAGATGTTTGATGTTTATGGGTGGTTTGCTCACCGAATCATGAGTGTAACTGAGTTATGGCCAACCTTATTGTCTTGTCAAGCTTAACCGTAGCCTAAGTTCTAGCCGTAATGTGTGCCTTAGGCTTAATGGACCATATGTCTTGGGTGCTTATAGGGCATCATAATGGCCGAAGCAGTGGCACAAGCGCCGTTTGTGGGTGTGACCGAAGTCATCATTTGCGGTTATCAGCAAGTGCTGATGTGGGTTGAAGTTAAGTAGGAAATTAAGAAAAGTTATAAAGTGTAGAACTATACAGAGAAAATAGATTACCGAGCAAAACCTTGTTCTTATATTAAAAGGATGGAATACAAGTTGGAACTAACTTTCCCGAACTACAAACAGATTGTCATGACATAGAAAAGGGCCGAGGCCAACGCAAGACAAAAAGGTAAGCAAGGCCTGTGGCCGAAACAGAACATAAGTTAAGATAGATAGTGTCTAAAGACAAGATGCTCCGGTAGAGTGGCAAATGTATGCCTTTTTCAGGTTCTGAGCGTTCCATGGATTGGTAAGGACCTTTCCATTCATGTCCTCCAAGACATAAGCTCCTTCACCAGCAATTCGAAACATGCGAAATGGCCCCTCCCAATTAGGTTTAAATTTTGTCGTCTTGTTTGCTTATACAACTTTTCTCCAAACCAAATCATCCAGCTTGAAGGTCTTGGTCCTCACGCTACGATTGTAGCCCTTACTGACCTATTGTTAGTACTCGGCGAGCTTGAGCCGAGCTTCATCACACTTTTCTTCCACTAGGGGATTACGGCCTCCATGCCGAATGCCATGTAGAAGGGTGTCTGACTTGTGGATTGCCGAGGTGTGGAATGATAGGCCCATATGACTCTTGGGAGCTCATCAGCCCATTTGCCCCTTTTTGAGTTAAGCCAACCTTTTATCCCAGCACAAATAGTCTTGTTCGTTGCTTCAGCTTGTCCATTTACTAGGGTATGTAGGGGTAGAGTTGAAGAAGCGTATCCCAAATTCTGGGCAAAGGCTAGTGAGATCTTTGCCAACAAATTGGGTCCCGTTGTTTGAGACGATGGCATAAGGAATGCTAAACCTTGTAACAATGTTACACCAGACGAATCTCCGAACGTCAGCTTTAGTGATTGTGACCAGAGCCTCGGCAACTTGCCAACAATGTTGAGCCCCCACTGAGCAAAAGGCCATGGGCTTGTTATTGGGGAGAGATTCTGGGCTAGTTGCTTAGTGATTGGGGAGAATAGCTGGCAAGGTCGGCATTTGCGAACAACTTCTTCACTGTCTTTCTTCATGTTCTTCCAAAAATATCCTTGACTCATCACTCGTTGATAGAGGGAACGACCACCTGAGTGTCAGTCGCAACTTCTTGAGTGGAGCTCGGCAAGAATTTCTGGTACTTGTATTGGGTGGACTATAAGGAGATATGGCCCAGAGATGGATTTCCTGTAGAGTTGGCCGTTCTCAGAGAGCCAGTAGTAAGCGGCTTTGTTGCGGATTCGGTTGGCTTCCTTTTTGTCTGTTGGGAGAGTGTCGTCTCGAAGGAATGAAATGATTTCGTCCATCCAACTTGGACCGAGTTCGATGTTGAGAACTTCTGTAGTTAATTCGAAAGATGGGTGGTTGATGCTGCTGAAGTTGATGGTTCAAAATTCTGAAGCTTTAGATGTTGAAGCGAGGTCGGTGAGTGCATCGGCATGTGCGTTGTGCTAGCGATTGATTTGTTCAATCTTGAAATTCTTGAAGTACTAGATAAGTTTGACAGCCGTTACTTGGTATTTCAGCATCCTGGGGTCCCGAGCTTCGTAGTCCCCTAGAACCTGGTTGACTATGAGGAGTCGCAAAAGACGGCTAGGTCGTTGACCCTTATTGCTATAGCCGAACGCAAACCAGCCAAAAGTGCCTCGTACTCAGCTTCATTGTTTGTGGCGGGAAAGTCAATGCTAATAATGCTTTCATGAAATGTCCTGCAAAGGGAGACCAAGATGACCCTTGCTCTAGCTCCATTGTTGGTAGAGGCACCATCAACGTGTAGGTGCCATATGTCTCCTTGAAAAAAGTGCCAAGGCCTTTAGGCGGCTTGTTGTTCTGCTACACGTTGGGGTGGTATGGGAGTTAAGAATGTCCGTATCTTCTGGAGTTAGTTCAGCTATGAAGTCAGCGAGAATCTGCCGCTTAATTTTTGTTCGTGGCTCAAAGTGAATGTCGAAATTTGCCAGTTCAACGGCCCATTTGGAGACCCTGTTGGAGAGGTCAGCTTTCCGAAAAAGGCTTTTGAGAGGGTGTTCCATCAAGACGGTAATTGTATGGGACTGGAAGTACGGCAAAAGTTTCCTCGCAGCTGAGACGAGTGCAAGTGCTAACTTCTCGAGAGGGAGGTAGCGTGTTTGCGCGGTTAAGAGTGTTTTGCTTGTGAAATAGATTGGCATGTTGTCGGCGCCTTTTTGCCGAACCAGTGCTGAACTGACTGCCAGAGCCGAGACGCGACGTACAAATAAAGAGTTTCAAATTCTTTTGGTTTCACCATTAGTGGAGCCGAGCTTAGGTAGCCTTTGAGTTTGGTTAATACTGTGTTGCAGTCCGGAGTTCACTCGAAACTGTGTCGACTTTTACCCTTTAATGCTTGGAAAAATGCATGGCATTTATATGAGGACTTGCTGATGAACTGGTTTAGGGCCGCCGCCATGCCTATTAGTCTCTAGACTTCTTTGATTGTTCGTGGTGGGTGTAGTAGGTCTGCAACGACTTTGATTTGGGTGGGGTCGGCTTCGATACTGCGTCTGGTGACCAAGTGTCTAAGAAATTTTCCTGCGCTCACGCCAAGTGCACACTTTTCTGCAGTTAAGCAGAGCTTGTGGAACTTGAGGATTTCAAGACGTCAGCCAACTATTGTAGGTGATTGTATTCCTTCTGGCTCTTGACGACAAGGTCATCAATGTAAGCTTCTACTGTGTGGCTAATCTGGGCGTGGAGCATTTTGAAGATGGCTTTGGTGAATGTGGCACCAGAGTTCTTGAGCCCAAAGGGCATAACTCGGTAACAGAAGATGCCATATGGAGTTATGAACGCCATTTTTTCCATGTTGTCTGGATCCATTGTGATCTGGTGGTAGCCTCGGTAGACATCTAAAAAGCTTAGTCAAGCATGGCCGGCTGTGGCATCCCCCAGTTGATCGATTTTTGGAAGTGGGAACCAGTCCTTGGGGCAAGCGTCATTAAGATTGGTATAATCGACTCAAACTCTCCATTTGCCATTCTTTTTCTTGACGATAATTGTGTTTGACAATTATGTGGGGTATTGCATCTCTTGAATTGCGTTGGCTTCCAGCAGGTGGTTGACTTCGTCTACGATAGCTTCGGCGTGTTCTGGAGCCGAATGCCTAGCCTTTTGTAAAACTGGCTAAGAATCCTTCTTGATGTTGAAGGAGTGGCTAATGAAGTTTGGGTCGACCCCTGGCATCTCATATGGGGTCCATCAAACACTTCGATGTTGTCCTTGAGGAATTGGAACATTTCTTCACTTTCAGTGTCATTAAGGGAAGAGCCGAGTAAAATGAAATGAGAGCCATCCTCATTGATTGGCATTGATATGAGGTCTTCGATTGCTTTATTTTTGGCCTTCTCGCCAACGTCCTCAATGATGGCCAAATCTGGTATTTCAACCCATTGGACTTGCTTTGCTTTGGTTAAGTTGTGAACGGCCGAGACGTAGCACTTTTTGGAGGCAACTTGATCGCCACGTAGATCCTCTAGCTTGCTGTGTGCGTCGATGAAACAAAGGACTTGGTGGTAGGTGGAAGCAATGGCTTGCATACCATGAAGTTAGGTTCGGCTGAGTATGGTGATGTATGGGCTTGGGGCGTTGACGACGATGAATTCGACACTCAATGTTTTTGAATCGACGACAATAGGAAGGAAGATGCGGTTGAGTGGCCAGACGGGGGCTCCATTGAAGTCGATGAGTGGGACTTTGGCTGGCTGCAATACCAACTCTGGTAGGTCAAGCTTTTTAAAGAGGTCATAGTACATGACTTCCACTGAGCTTTCTTGATCGATAAGGACTCGCTTAACATCGTGGACGCCAATTTGGACGTTGACCACAAGGGCGTCGGAGTGAGGGGTTTGCACCATCTCAAGGTCACGCTTGGTAAAGATGATTGTCCATTTTGGTACATCCTGCGGGCATGGTCATTTTGATCCATGTCCTACCCAGAGTATTTGCTTGGAGATGGATGCACATTCGAGATCGGCTCGAAGGTTGCTCTCGGATTCTTTGTTCACCGGGCCATGAATGACATGTATCGTCGGTGGTGGATCATTGGGGTTTGGGTTGATGATAGGCTGGCGGGCAGGTGTTTTTATTCAGTCAATATACTGGTCGAGGTGACCTTTGGACGCCAAGCGCTCCAGGAGTGCTTTAAATGGGGCACAGGCAGTTGTATAATGATCGAGCTCATTGTGATAAGAGCACTTCTTACTTGGGTTTTGATCTGGCTAGCCTGTGTCAGTGCCAAGCTTGCCCGTCGGCCATTCAAACCAAGGCTGTCTCATGATCTCTTTGAGGAAAGACCAAATTGGTTCCTTGAAAAATGTTGATTCAGCCACATAGTCTTGTTCCTTCGGAGAACGCTTCTTTCCTTCCATGATGTTGTTGACGTGTTTCTTTGGTTGGGATTGTGGGGTGGGAATTGGTGTCGGTAGTTGAAGAGTGACCGTCGGCAGTAGGGTAGTTGGGTGGGAATCCCCTGAGCTGCTTGGCCTGCGTAAAGTTCTTCAAGGGCGCAGAATCTCTCTACAATCCTCATTAGTTCACCCATGCCGTGTGGAGGGCGGATTGCCAGTTCATCAAAGATTTTACTGCCAAACTCCAATCCGTTTTGGAAAGAATGTGTAGCCCAATACTCATCAATCTCAAGGATCTCGTTGAAAAGTTACCAATAACGTTCGGAGTATTGCCTGAGCTTTTCCGTTGGGAGCTTTCTCATCTGTGACAGTTATTCAGGCTCCTTGGCTGTTTTGTTGCTGGTAATGAAGCGGGTATTGAACGCCCGTTCAAGGTCGGTTAGGTTCTGGATGGATCCAGCAGGCAATTTGTTGAACCACTGGAGTCCAAGGGAGTTAAGGTTGGCCGAAAATGCCTTGCACTTGATTTCGTCCTTCGTGGTGCACAGTTCAATGGTTTGACGAAAATGGATCAGGTGCGTGTATGCTTCACAATTGTTCGGGTCAAACTTAGTGAAGTTTGGCAAGTGGAAGTCAGGTTCGGCCGTTGTGTTAACTATATGGGGTGTGAAGGGCGAGACGCCGAGGTCCTTCAATTGCTGTTAAAATCTTGGGCGCGGTGGTTTGCTGTGCTTGTCGGTCCTAGACCATTTGGAGTCTCTGTCTGATGGTTTCTCATGATCTCGGTGCCGAAGCTTAGCCCTTAAATCGGTGGTGGCTCAGTGAGGACCATCAATAGACTTCTCTCGTTCACAACGGGCTTTGGGGTCATCGTCTAGCCCTTCGATGCGTACGCCCTTTCGTTCTGCCAAACCCGCTTCTCATTTTCCAAGTTGTCAGGTGGAATTTCTTTAAGACGCTCGGAGACATGACGTTTTGTCTCCCAAGAGCCTCAGCTATGGTGGGAAGCTGTGGTGTTGGAGAACTCCGCACGGCCAGTTGGGTATGTGCTCATAAATGATCCGGAGGTGTCCCTAGATTTGCTTCGCTCTTGATGGCTTCTAGAGTGGTGTGTCGTGGAGGTCGTTGGCTGTCGGTAGAGGATTAGCTCCCTTGCGTCGCCCTTCTCTGGTGTAAAGCCAAGGCGGTCATTCACGGAGCTGTAGTAGCCCGTTTCGTGTGGCTGCTCCGGCGGTGGTGGGGGAGGTGTTTGTCTGCGCCTCTTTTTATTGCTAGCAGATTTGGATGTGGCAGTTGCGACTCTTGCATGTGCTGCTTCATTTGAGCCAACTCTGCCCTTAGAACTGCCAGTTCATTATCCTTTTCATCGTCCTGCCATTACAACTGGCGGATGTAAGCCGCGGTTACATCGTCCTAAGTTAGAGACAGCCCAGAACTGACGGGAATTGAGATGGACATATGTCTCTCCGGGGGTGGTGGGACTACATTTCCGCTGGCGTCTTTGGCCCTCGAAATGGTAACGTCCGTCAGGTCTCCGCCCATGGTGGTTGAATTTGTGGTTGTCTTTGTTAATAGGAAAGTGGATTGAAGGGAATTCGAGCCGTTTGAATCAAAAAAGATTCACGTTGAGTTCACCAATTGTGTGGCCCGTTGATCCTTGATCTGAGTTCCTTTTCAATTGGTTCAAAAGTTCCCTAGCCGTCTTACCCTTACCTGCACAGTGAACGCATGACTAAGACCTGGCCGGAGTTGCCCATCAAGGCCCTCCAGCGAGAGGATGAGAATGTGTAGAGAACAAGGAAAGAGACTAGGGTTCTAGGGATTGAGTAGCATGTCTCTAGGGTTACTTCGCTTGGTATTTATAAAGTCTGCTTGACTTGCTCTCCAAGTACGGGCATGTGCCTTGCATGGGTCAGCCGATGTCATTGTGACGTCACCGATAAGATCTGGTAACCAATTTGGTGTGAGCTGGCGCCCCCATTGTGCCCATCATTATCTTTTGGCATAATTGCTTCAGCGGGTAGGGAGGCACGCGGCATCATGGTTGGCCGAGCCTCACCCTCGGCCAAACTTGAAGGTAAGTGATTTGTAGGAGAAAACAGCCAACATAGTCACTAGCCCTAAGGGTAGCTGATCCTGATGACTCCCTTGGATGGGTTATCGGGTAAGGGCGTCGCCGAACTCCAGTAATAGCCGAACTTGGTGCTTTAACATGGCCACTTCTTCCATCCCTATCCCCGGCCTGTGCTCTCAATACGCGTGGTCCGAATCGTCAGGTTCGACCTACTACAGAACCACTTTTGTTTGTTTTGTTTGTTGCTCCACTTCAAGTATGTCGGCACCATGTGTGTATGTTGCATCTATATGGGGTTAGATGCAAGTAGATCTTACCCTATGGGTACCTGTCCTAATTTGAAGAGTTCTAGTGCTCTGTATATGCAAAGGTTGGTTTTAGCTTGTAACAGGTTCATCGGACTAAAGCCAAGATATACTTCCCGCTGCCCGCGTAACCGCAGAGCAACAGTCAAACGGTAGAATAACTTATCATCGTCGAAGGTTGTTGGGCATTCGGGGTCCCTGGGCTCCGGTAAACCGTGCCGGATTGCCAAAACACTCCAACGAGGCTTATCCCACATCGATGCAAATGAAAAATGCTATAAATTGATTAAGAAGAGAAGAATCACGAAATTGCAAAATGCCTTTTCAAATTTGGCTCACTTTATTTAGTCCATCTTTAAAGGAAATTACACAAGTGATCAATTGAAAAAGTCCCAGATTGGATTGGCCGGACACAATGTCCTGTTAGATCACCATTCCGACCTTAGTGCGACGCTCACCGTTTTGAAAGACTTTTAAGGAATTGTTCACGAATGTATTAAACTCTAAGTACAGATTAATATTGGTTCGATCCCTAGCAGAGTCGCCACTGTGGGTAGCGTGCCCTTTTTAGAGAAGGATTTTGTTCCTCTCCTAAAAATGCTAGATCGAGGGAGCGCCTAAGCGGGATGGCAAGCGCTTGTAAATACAGAGTCACCACTTGGGTTTGAAGGTCCGACACCCAAGGAACCATATTTGGAACGCTCGCCGCGCTGTTTGATTTGAAAAATTGAAGGAGCCAGTCCTTCATAACCATATCTGGGTTCGGAAGCCAGGTTACGAGAGGGGAAGGGTTTTAAGGCACCCCTCTCGCCCAATCCGGAGATCGATCTCTACTCAGGCATTTTGTGAAAAAATTTTGTGATTCTTCTTTTATTAATCAATTTTTAGCCAATTAGGGTGGGGAAACAGTTAATCGGGGGTTAAAACTGTAACATTTTGCAGGATGTGATAGAAAAATAACATGGATGGATTAAACGTTGGAAAATAAATGAGATAAAACTCAATACTATGACCAAAATATCAAAACAGTGCATTGTATGAATTTGACATGAACAGTGGTCAACTTGCATGCATGGATCTACGTGCATGCAAGTAACTAGCGCGCGCCACATCAATACACATGCGCGTATGTCAATATTTCACCATGGATTGAATTTTATCCCCTTCTGGGCTCTGGAATGACCAGTGCTCACCCAGGGGGCAAACCAAGCAGTTTATATATACTGAAAGTGAACAATTATTACAAACAGATTGAATGAAAATAAAATAAAACCCCTAAACGGTGGGGATATCAAAACAAAGGTCGAGGATCAAGTTGCCCATGCAAAGGCAGCCTCTAGAAATAAGCTAACCTGCGCGCGTTGAAGTGGAACACTCGCACGTGGGTCCTGACTGGACTTCCAGGAATTGCTTTTGCATGCCTGAGCTCTGAGACATATTCAGAAGCAACCCAGGGCCATTCCAAAGCAAATAAAGATTCAATCTAAACTAAGCTACAAGTTTTTAGCATACAAAACAGTGAACCAGTTTTAAACATGCTTCACAATGATTTATAACAATATATAAACAGAAAATAACCAGCACCCCATACCCACATGGACCATCGTGCGCAATCTGAGACAAGAGCGCGTGTATATAGGTACAACTCGCGTGGATGTACTAGTTACACGGTTCTTGTAACCTTGATGACTTTAGGGCCAGGAGAAGGAAGAATTTATACCTTTTCTTAAGTGATATGGAAATGGGTTGAACAAGGTGATAAGGTTTGAGAAATCAGTGTATCGAGATAGCAAGAGTGATAAGATATCAAAAGTATTAGGGTTTGTGTAGTCTTTCTTGCTTGAATTTTTGTAACCTTGGTCTTGGAAGATCAATGGGGTATATATAGGAGGCTGGGAGGCCAAAGTTGGTGGAAAACTAGGCTTAGCAACCAGTCAACAAGGCTGGCTAGCCTCCTTTGGTGGAGAAATTGGCCAACAAAGTGATGGGAGTGGTTGTGTGGGTGGAGCAACCCATGCAACCTGCAACAACTGTGCTGGTGAAGAAAAGGGGGTTCTACAACCCTGTAGACCCCCTGATGATTATGAAATCTAGCTGGAAAAAAGTGAAAGGGACAGGCGTTGATCCGCTCGTGTAAGAGTGACATCATCGCGCGTATGTTCCACCAACTCGCGTACTGGTCAACAGTCAAAGCTTTGACTTTGACCAACACCTGGTAACTGGAGCAACGCACGTGAAAGTCAGTATAGCGCATGACGGTCAAACCTAGGGTTATGGTTTTGATTTAGGGTTTCGGGGGTTCAAAAGGTTCAAGAGGGGTTCCAATCACTCTTGGTTCAAACCTTTCCATTCTCAAGATTGTTTTTCGATCCAATTCATCATCGGGGAAATAAGAAACTGAAAAATAAAGTAAATCAATTGGGAGACCCATATTGGGGTGTCTACGGGTTTTTTTGTTTTCATGCTTTCATTGCAGATGATGGAGTGAGGCTCAAATTTTGTAGTTTCGCTATCCAATGATGTACAAAAAGGAAAAGGAAATAAGAGACACACTTGCAC
>BPLS01010782.1:0-18793 GCA_019656275.1 Rhododendron kiyosumense | reverse complement strand
CATCCATAAGAACTACCTCTTCCTTGACAATGTGACTAACCTCCCGAAGCAACATGGATTTCAAAAGTTCCAGCTTGCTGGCAACAGAAGAATCCTTGACTTGAACCTCTACAACCGAATGATTAGGCCCATGAAAGAAGTGAAACTTCTTGCCTTCATCAAGATCAGAAAGACCATTGCATCTAACAAGAAGGAATGATCGAAATCACGCCCCATAATTACTCTTTTCTTGCGCTGGCTAGACTTACCAGGCCTAGAACACCTCATACTGGCACAATTGGAAGAGCTCACCTCATGATCCTCATTAAGCACTTCCCTTAAAGGATCTATTGCTATGGCCTCGAGGTTCAGCATAGAGAAGCTGTTGAGACACACACTTTAATCCATCACATCAATTTCTTTGGGAAACCCATTATTTGCATCGTGCTGAATAAGAAGTTCCAATTAAGCATATCATAGGCGTTTTCAAGGTCTAATTTCATGATTAAACCTTTTTTCTATCCATTTTCCATCCATAGGCCGCATCTTTTGCAATCAATATAACATCTTGTATGTTTGTTCGACCCCCAAATACAGACTGGACATCACTGGTAACCATTTGGTTGAGTTTCCATAAATCAGACCTTACCTCTTCCCTCTTGCTTCTATCTATATCTTGAAGTAAAGCACTTTTGGCTTGCATATCTAGATTTATTTAACTTGTGTTGCACATCCCCAAAATACTTCTCTGTTCCGTACTTTGAGAGTCTCTTTCATATCTTTCTGTTTGCTGATAAGCTTGACCCAGCCCAATTTTGAACAACTGTGTCATTCCAAGCCTTTTCCATAACTTCAACACCCTTAGGATGCATGCAACAAGAAGTAATGAGCCAGAAAGGCCTAGGACCCCAATCTCTCTCATCGTCGATAAGGGGAATGGGCAATGATTAGGGAGAGTTCTAGGCAGCTCCCACTGTTTAAGTTTGAACGTATCCAACCATTTTGGGTGGAGTAAAAAGCGATCTATCCTGCTCCACTTCTCCTCATCTTGAGAATTGGACGTTGTGAACTTTCTCCCAAGGATTGGAAGATTAATCAGCTCTATATCATCAATAAATTGATTAAGGTCTCTCATTCCTGTTTCCCTACGAAAACATCCCTGCCCTTTCCCCTGTCCCTGTGTTTCTGATTTGACTAAGGACCCCTCTCAGACACCATGGTTTGGGGTAATGTCCTCTGAGGCTAGATGGCATTCCCCGCGCATGCCTTCTGCCATTGGGGCCGCAAACATTTGTAGTATTGCGCCAAGATAAAACTTCTATTACAGCAAGTGTCCGACATGGTGAAAACCTCCGGGCTCCATATACAAAGTAGGTCCACCTGAGCTTCTATTTGCATCAATTTCAACAAATTTGAAATTTGAATCCCACCATATGGAGTACACAAGAATCCATGATGAAGCTGCCTTTTTAGTTTCTTGGATCAAGAGGAAATCCAGTGATTTTCGAGAAGTACCTCTTGCATTTCAGGACATGATTTTCATGGCATCTGGTGGTATGGTTTAAGAAGCATGTGCCAAGGTGGTCTTTTATTCCATGTTTCCGTTTATTTTTTCTATTTGATACTCCTACAAAATAATTATTGCTAATGACATTAATTACCATTTTTGTACTCAGCTTTGGTTGATTTCTCAGATGCAAATTGAACTATTGTTATCTAAATCTCCCACAGGTACTCTTTATCTAAGACAATCGCTGATGCCAAACCCTCAACAGTTCTTAAACTATGCGTGTGTGAATTGTACTTGGAAGAGCACGAGGACGAGGAAGAGGACTTAGGCAATTACTCTTTCACTGATAGAGTAGTGTTTCATTCTCTACGCGAAGTTCGTCTCAAGGGCATCTCGGTGGATAAGGAGCTGATCATCCAGGGTTTGATTTGCACTTGCCCTTCAATTGAGAATTCTCTCTGAAGATGTTATGACACCGAGCAAAATTTTGTGTGGGCTAACCTTCATAAACCAAAGGTAGTTGAAATCTCTCCAATACGTGAAAAAGTTGTGATTGAGGGTCCAAATCTCCAGTGCTTCACTTACGAGGCAGAAAGATTGGACAAGGATTTTCATTTTTATTTTTTTAAGTTTTACCATGATTCAGCTCACAATCTTAGAGGTCTGTGTTTCATAGGCTGTTGCATCACTGACAAGTTCTTCTTCGATGAATTCATTTGTAGACAGGACCTCCTTGAGTATTTGAGGTTAGACGGTTGTGTTGAGATCGAAATGATCAACATCAAAAGTCGTCACCTTAAGCACCTAATATTGTATGAATCTGGATATCAACCGGAAAATCTCCAGCTAAGACCACTCAACCGATCTCATCCACTTGAAAATTTGTGTCTAATTTACTCTCTTCAATGCGAGGGGTCTACAACCGAAATCGCCTTGTTATCCTTAACTAGCCCGCCGGGATAATATAATTGGAAGGCAAATCTTTTTTATGATTTGGTTGACCCTATATGGATCCTCGAGTTGAGGGAATTTCTAGGAGATCTGAATGGAAATGGATGGAGCTCTGACGGCAGTGATATTCACCTCCGGGTTTAACAGGGATAGCTTTACTATGGAGGACCCTGGAAAAATTCCGGGGTCCTCCGGTCCGAGAAATCGAGTATCTGAAGCTCAAGTTTGCAGCATTGTCATCTCTAAATAGTGAAAGCTCTTGTGGATGGCCTGCTTTGGAATTGTCATCCAAAGAATCTGGTAATAACAAACTTGTAATGAAACTCTGTGATCAGTTGCTGCTAGTGGTGGAGGGAGATGGTGATCTGATTATTTGGAAGATGTAGAGATTGGGAGCTATGGAGGTGGTGGTGATGAGTGTGAGAATTCTTGAAGAGGAAACTTTGTTGGATTGGTTGTCTTCTCTTGCAGATGGACAGCTTGTTTGTTTTAGGTTAAAAGAAAATGGTGATCTACGGAAAGAGAGATGGGAAGCTCAAACCGAACATGGACGGAACAAGAATTTCATTGTGGGGTGCCGAGCTCGTGTCACCCTCTTCTCCATGTCATCAAAACATGGTGGGGCCCACAAAGACGGAACTACCATGGGGCTTATGAGGACCAAGGCCCCCCACGTTGTTTCGGGTTTTTTTATTTCTTTTCAACTTTCAATATTAATATTAGTTATTTTTTATTTGTTAAAAACACTTAGATATTGTATTTTGTATTGAATTTTTGTTTATCACCAAAAATAAACTTTATTTACTCGTAACACGAAGTACATAGATAATATGAGCTTGGATACATCGGCCACACGACAGAAACTGATTTAGGCCTAACAGGTTAAGCTCAAATCAGGAGGAAAAATCCAAAGTGACCCAACGGTTGGTAAGCAACCAACCCAACACACCAAACAGCCCAAAACAACTCAAGAAACAACAGCCCAAGAAACTGGACCCAGCCCACCCCAAACAAGACACCACAGCCCAAAACACAAACAAAGAAAAATAAAATAGCCACACAAGTAGCTACTTTTTTGTTTTAGGCTCCATTTGGAACTTACGGAAAGGAAAAGAAAGAAAAGGAAAATAAAAGAAAAGGAAAATGAGAGAAAAATTACTATTCACTACACTTAAAATTTTTATTTTCTTCTCTCTTTCTCTACAACCAAATAATAGGAGGAAAAATTCTTTAATTTTCCTTTCCTTTCTTTTCTTTTCCCTGAGTTCCAAACAGAGCCTTAAACTTTTATTACTTCCTCCGTCTCGATTTGTTTATTTAATCTCAAGTTTTCAACTTATTAAAAAAATTAAATTTGATCGATTGATTTGAAAATTTAGATAATCTCATCTATTGATTTTGAAATTGAACAGTCAATTTAAGACATGTATAAGTCAAAAGGAGGGCAAACAAATCGGGATAGAAAGAATAGCAAATTGTCAAAAAACAATAGTTCCCGAACTCCACACACCTTTGTACCCGTTGATGTACAAGACAAATAAAATAAAAGAATATTTTTTTTCCGTTCTTGAGCATTGAACTTTTTCGTTCTCATGATTTTTGTTTGGACGAGACGATGCTATGCTATGGTGTTCCCGGTTATTTTGGGGACATCGTTATTTTTGACATAATTTTACTAGTATGAGCATAACTAAAACAACCGAACCCAAATAATGTATAACCAAGAAATATCCAAAAAACCAAGGTATAACCAAACTCAATCAAGGCATAACAAACAAATTATCTCTCACTATAGTTCTGTTATGCTCATAATGATTTTGATTATACTCATAATAGGTTTTGGTTATACTCATAATGATTTTATTATACTAAAAGTTACGATGCCCCAAAATTACCAGGACACCGATGTCAAGAGTTCTTCTACCACCACACCCACTTACACACCCATTCACACACCCACACTCACAACAAGAGTGGAGCCCGTACAACGGGCTCCACTCTTGTTGTGAGTGTGAGTGTGTAAATAGGTGTGGTGTTAGAATTATTGCCGATGTCATCCCCTTTTTGTTTCAGTATGACATAAGGGGAATTTAATTAGCCATCTTTTTTACCGTACTTATTTAGATGTTCATCCTAATGTGTTTAAATACTTATCTTTTCATCTTTAAATTCAATTAAACCCTAAACTACCTTTTTTTTCTCCTAATTTTTCAAATCAATCTCTCTCTCTCTCTCTCTCTCTCTCTCTTACTTTTCTAATTATCTCAATTCTCTCTCCTCTTTCAAACATTTCTCTCAACTAATGTTTTGAATTTTTTTCTCTCATATTTTCATTCCCATAAAATCTAAAAAGAAAACACGATTCTTACAAAAACGAATGTGTAATCCAAAAAACATGGCAAAACATGACAAAACCTTATCGAGGTAGATGAACGGGACAAAATCAATTAAAAAACATGAAAAAATCGAAAAACATGGCAAGTTTCGAGAAGTGTAGGTTTCGATCGAAATAGATGAACATAACATGATCAAATAAAAAATATGACAAAAATCAGAAAACATGACATGTTTTGAGAAATGTACGTTTCAATCGAGGTAGATGAACAAAACATGATCAAATAAAAAAAATGACAAAAATCGAAAAACATGACAAGTTTTAAGAAGCGTAGGTTTCAATCGAGGTAGATGAACAAAACATCATTAATTCACAAACATGACCAAAATTGAAAAACATAATACCTAAAACTGATATTCCGGCACCGGAATCCGGTAACGGCGGTGATTAAAAGGATGGAAGCGATGTGACTCAACCTTAGAATATCGACCATTCATGACTATTTTGATGTCGTCCACTCTCGTTTCTAAATATCAATGAAACAAAAATTTGATGACGATGGTGCCGTTCCGGGTTTTTCTCCAAGATCAATGACTACAATGACGCTATTTTAGAACGTTGCCATCGACTCTTTTTTTTTAATTAACCCGAATGCGCCGTGGTCGACTTGAAACCCAGATCTGTAATGGCTCGAACTGGTTGCAAGCATGCCTGGTTCTAGAAAAGAAGAGTTCAACGTTCATGCCTCAATTACATGGCTTGAACTCGAGCATTGATAGGATTCATGTGAAACAGAGGAAAAGATTCTAATGAGCATTTTCCAAATCCTTGGCCGAATATTTAGCAGCATAATCCGGAGCAAATTTATCTTGACGTTACGGTAAATGGGATTGCCTAATCCCGGTAATTAAAGAAAATGAAAGGAATAAATTAATATATTAATACATAGGTGGGGTATAATGGGGCAACATAACAATTTAAGGATGAAAATATAAATATTTAAACTCATTAGGATGGACACATAAATAAATCTTCTAAACAGGATGCTTATTTAATTTCTTCGCGACATAAATGCTTCAGAACTTTATGCACCAGGCCTAATTCTCTCTTTGCTTAAATACCAGGAGACTCATCAGTCACCCCGAACCTTCACTCTCACCACAGCTCAGACACCTTCTCCACCGGACCACCGCCGGAAACAACCCAAACCGAACAACTCCCATCCATCTCTCCAAAGGCGGCAACCATGTCCGATTGCGGAACCCTAATTCCCCAGGAAATCCTCACCGACATACTCTCTCGACTACCCGTCAAATCACTTTGCCGATTCAAGTGTGTTTCTCCCTCCTGGAATTCCCTTATCTCCAACCCCTACTTCGCCAAAACCCACCTCAATCGAACCAATACCCGAAACCCTAAATGCCTAGATCAGAGAAACATTGTCATCTCCAGCTCTCTCAATCTCTACTCCATCGACTTCGGCGACGCCAATCCGACCGCCACAGAGCTTGATTTTCCTACGGTGGAACAACACGCTGCCGACAAGCGGGTCAAGGTATGGAGCTCTTGTGATGGCTTGCTTTTAGTTTCCTACAATGATAATTTCACCTTCTTCTTGTTAAATCCATCCACTAGAGAATGTAAGAAACTTCCCGCACCGCCTTTTGTACTCAATCCGGTTGGTACCTGCTGGTATGCATATGGGGTGGGTTACGATTCCTCTACGGATGACTACAATGTTGTGATGCTCTCTTGCAATGATACTGGATCTGCTCAGAGTAATATTTCGATTGTGGATATCTATTCACTGAAAACTAACGCTTGGAGGAGAATTCAACATACGCACTATATCGTCGTCGGAACTGCATTTTCTTGTGGTGGGGTTTTCTTAAATGGGTGTCTCCATTGGCTTTGTTGGAGAAATGGATCCTATGTGATTGGTGCTTTCAATTTGTCGGATCAGATTTTCAGGGAAGTGCCGATGCCTGCTTCTCTTCGTGGCGGATGTGAGATATTGTGTTATTTTGTGGAGGTTGTTGGGGGTTGTCTTTGTTTGATTGAAAGGCGGCCTTCTTACAAAAGTGAGGTTTGGAAGATGGAGGAGTACGGGGTAGGAGAGTCTTGGACCAACCTTACGATTGATTTACCTACTGGAACGCCTAGTCTGTGTTTGCTGTGTCAGCTAGCAGAAGACAAACTTTTGTTTGCTAATAGTAGAAGGCGTGGAAAGAAACTGGTTGTGTATGATCCGAAAAAAGAAACACTGAGGGACATGGTGGTTGCTGGAATTCCGAGTGAATTTACTTTTAGGCGTGCATATGTCGAGAGCCTCGTCTCTCCTATTCTCAGAGGAGGAATTGGGAGGCAATGATAAGCTTCTCCTGGTATGTTTGTGTATAGAAATGTCCCTTATTTCGTTTATTTATATTTGTATGTTCTTATTATTGGAGCTTCTGTAGTTCAAGGTTTTTGGAGGTTGCACATCCGTGTTATCCCTTACACTTACATAGCTTTGGTAGTTTGAGTTGTATAGGGCATTGGTTAGTTATGTTTGTTGAACTATCATGCTCAAGTGGCTAATGCCCACTTAAAATGGTTGCAGTCTAACCTATGAAGCTTGAAAACTGAATAGGATGTCATTTGTTAGTGTCCTTTACAAGCTGATGCTGCCAAGGTAGCAAGGTCCAGCCGACTCTGATATGCTGTACTCTTATATTTGATCATCAAGCTTTTCAGGGAAAAAAAAAAGACGATGAACACGATACTTATAGGTGGGGTTCATACTTCATATCTGCATCATATCTGTGTAATCTAAAATCTTGAAGTGTTGAAAACTGTTCAGATATTCTCATTTTTTATGAGCCAAAAAATAAATTATTAATCTTTGAAATGCGTGTTACAAATATTAAAGAGATCTAGAGCATGACGAAATCATGAGGAGAAAGCATCCCAACGGGCGAATAAGTTCAAGCAACTGAACTAAATTATGTGTCAGTTGCTTTTCTTTTCTTTTTTTTCCCGGAATTGTTAGTGACAATGTAACCACACCTGAAAAGTTCGTGTATTATATGATGCTTGGGAAGTTGAAGGTATCGGTCAACAATTACTATCTTCGTAACTCATCAATTGTGGTACACAGTGGATTTCAACATCTTAACACAAAAATATTCACAATTAAATGCAATATAAGAATCATACCACGCAATAGCTTAAGCACATATAAAAATTCCTCACCGGGGGTTAAAACCACGCATGGGAAGCAACGTTTATAGATTTATTTTTCCTCTTTTGGGGGGGTTAGAACGACATATTTTGAGGACTTAGCTGGTGTTCCATTTGTGGCCAAAATGACGTTGCTTTGGGCAGCCCAACAGGGCTGTAGTGCACAACGCACTACAGCATGTCATGTCCACAATCATATACCGCCCTAGACCCCAATAGGAACAATAACTTGGCCAACCAAAAAAACTAGAAATACATATGACAAAAGTTACATGGAAGCAACAAAAAAATTGTCCCTACCACCTAAATTTTCAGATAAGAAAATGGCCCTGAGCAGATTTCCAAAAATGAGTCTGCAAGGGCCCTTCCAAAACCGGGAATACTGCATTATAGCAGCACAACGCATTATCAGCCCATAGACCAGCACCAAGACTCCCAAGCTGAATCTACTCCACTTCCACTCCGTAGATCATGCTCTTGTCGTAATTTCTTTTTTGTAGGATGTCCTTGGAATGTGCTACTTGCACCTATGCTTGACTCCCAAGCACCAATTCTTGCTTCAGATGTCCTTGGAATGTGCTGCTTGCAGTCATACTTCAGAAGATTTGGAGAAGTAGAAATAAAAACGTTTTTGGAAATAAGTGACAATGATGTTTTTCTCCGGAAAATCGATAATCTTGTGAAAAAGATTAGCATAGCTTTCAAGCCCATCATTTGTGACAATGTTTCACAAACTAGATTTAATAGTTGGCATTTTCCAGGTTGCAGCAAGATGAAGTTAAATACAGATGGGAGCTCTAGGAAGAACCCCGGAAGGGCTGGATTTGGTGGAGTGTTTATAGAGGATTGTGGCTTATGGATAATAGGCTTCTACAGGAATCTGAAGGAGTGTTCAAGCATTGAAGCCGAGCTTTGAGAAATCTTTAATGGCCGTAAGTTGATAGCAGGTTTAAATAGATTGGCAACCAAGGACAGGCTTAGAAGATGGGGCATGGAGGTTGACCATACTTGTGTCCTTTGTTCCCAACATGCTGAATCCTTGGCACACTTATTTTTTGATTGTGGTTATTCAAGAAGCACATGGGAAACAACCTTGCACAGATTCCAAATTCAAAGAAGGGCAGACGCTTGGGATACGGAAATTAACTGGGCAGTTGGATTCTGCAAAGGTAAGAGCTTCAGATCAGTGCTGTTTAGATTAGCCTTGGCTGCAGGAGCTTCTCATGTCTGGTGAGAGAGGAATTCCCTAGTATTTGGAGGAAGACAAAGGAGCTCTGATGATGTTATAGCTAGCATTACTGATAATATTAGACTTCGAGTCTGTACTTGGAAGCTTTTTCCCAAGTCTCTTGAGAACCAAAGGCTTTGCTGCCAATGGAATATCTCTAACAGACTTCTTGGAAATGCTATCCATTAGTTTTCTCTTGTTTGGATAGTTGCTTGAGGCTTAGCTTCTTTGTATAGGTTTTTGAGTTGTTAGGGTCTGTTCCCTTTGTTTTTGTGTTGGTTGGTTATAAAATGGATCAGAGTTGATAGCAAGTCATGATCTCAAAAATGGAATTTTCAAATTTTCAAATAGTCCTAGAAACCTACTCTCGATAAACTGGTATCATCTTTTGTGGGGGATAGACATTTTAAGTATGTTTGGACATATGGATTCCTGTTATCATCGTTTGTTCACCTTTTTTTGGATCTTGGCAGTGACAGACCAAAGTCTCAGCTCATTAACAGCGTGCCCCTCTGGACTCTGTTGGAAGGAACCCAATGTGACGTATCTCTTTCCTACTTTCATTGCCCCAAACTGAGGATTTTTATTTTTTTGTTCAGCAATTATTTTTTGAATCCGTAGCCTCAATCCTGTCTATTGCATAACCAATCTGCTAAGCCTCCTAAAATTATTTGGGCTTTTAATAGTACGGGACTTCACTGATAAGTTTGGATACTGGTACTTGCATCAAGAGAACTCGATGCCTCATTGTCCTTAGGTAGGCAACTCGTTTGGCATGAAATCAAGGGTCTTATTTATGGAATGCTACTTCTTGAGAAATTGAAGTCTTAATGTTGAAGTATGTGAGAGGTATTAATTCTCCTCGTGAGAGTTAAGTGTTTGCGTGTCTAGAATGATTTAGGAAAGGGGAATCGTTGTTCTTTGGCTTGCCAATGGAAGGGCCATTCACGCAAACTGGTTAATGAAGATTCCAATCGTTATGTGGAATGCTCATTATCTTTTAACGAACGTAATGACTGAATGAAAATTCCATCCTAAATTGAACCAAACACACCCTAAATTAAGCTCAATTTTTTACCTTTGCCACCTGTGTCCCAGAAACGTGGAAAGTCTCAGCCACCTAAAATAGTGAATGATGATTCTATTTGTAATGTGCATGTTGTCATTTTATTTTCACTAACCAAATGACGGTATGAACATTCCATTCAAGTGAACCAAACACAACCTTTTGTTCTTTATCTACCGGATTAACCACAACTTCTTCCCTTTGCCCACCATGTTCTAGGAAGGAGGAAACCCTCAGCCACCTATTTGTTGATGTCTCATCTCAACTTGTTTAGTGAGGATCTTCCTTCAACTTTTGATTTTTTTACGACAGCCCCATTTTAGTTGAATTGCTTGTTGCTTCATTGCCCTCATCTGTTTAAAACAATTGTAATTGGAAGGCTTGAATCAATGTCTGAGCTAAGAAGCACTAATACTTAAAAGGAAGTGATGTGTCTCTGTCTGACAACGATACAGTCGATACTCTCACACGTGTCTGAAACTCTTTTTTCCGTGTCCACTATTAAAGAATTGAAATCTTCCTTCAAACACGTATCTGACATTCTTTGTGTAGTATGTCTGATAGTTCTTTGGTATCTATGACCAAGAAATATATGTGTGATTCACACTTCTTACTTCTTAGACATCTAATGTGATTATCAAAGATATCGGAATTTGATATGCCATGTAGTAGAAAAAGTAATTCTTAAATCATATGTAAATTCAATTGGAAACTTTGAAGGATTTCTTGAGGATTCCTAACTGTGCCCATGTCTTATTGCTTAAGGATTTCTTGAGTGATAATTTATTCTAGCTCATCTATTATATAATTTGGGGCGTACTCTATGGTACAGCTACTCATAACACTATATGTTTTATTTACAGTTGAACGTATCCCCAATGTGTCTGTGTACTGCATTTTAGATAAATAACTCATTCGCATGTCCATGTCATGTTATATCTGTGCTTCTTAGTGTTTGAGTTTCAGCTTTTCTAGTTCTTGCTACTACTCTTCTCCATGGTGCAAGGGGCTTATAGCCATTTCTTTTGCCGTATAATGGGCTATTATTACTCATGTTTTTAGTGGTGTTAACGTACATACTCACTGACAGTTAAGAATCTATTTTGCAGTTGACAGGGAAGGAACATCCAAGCTCTAATCCAGCAAATTAAACTATTTGCAGCAGTACTCAACTTTTTACAGGGGAACAATGTTCTTGCTACTCTTCAGCATTGCATCTCCTTGCCCTTTTGAAGGCACTTCTAGTGCTTGATTCCAACTGAAGCCCTTTTCGTATTGCTGTAACTTAAGTTTCATTTCTTGGCCAGGAGCTACTTCATTGTTGTTTGTTATTCTGTGACGATTCTGTTAGTCTCTGCTAGTAGTTTCTTTGTTGGGAGGTACCAATTTTGTTCACAAGTTTGAAACCATGTGCAGAATTTACCTATGTACCTTCAAGGACAGGTGGACACGGCAAAAATAATCAAACTTTGGCACTATGTATCCGTTCTATGTGATCATTGGATGTGGCGGCAGTCGGTCTACCCTTATTTCCCCATTTGATGTGAATGAACGGCCGTTTAATCGATCTGGGATATTTTCACATTTGTGGGACTTTACCTGAGCAAATTCTTCATTTTTCTCCTTAAGCACAGTTCGGGTTTCTAACTCCAACCCGGACAAAAAAGAAGAAAAGAGAAAGGAAGAAAAGGACGGATCAAATGAAAGGGAAAATACCGATTTCCCATGTTTAATATGTCTGCACTCAAGCGATTAAATCAGCATAGAGATTAAAGTTTTGCGTGTCTTACGATCGTACTCAAGTGGGAATGGTTAGAGTCCAATGCAGGATTGTAGGAACCCTTAATGCAGAAAGAAGTTTTGGTGATCTTTACCTAGCATTTTAGGTGTTTGATTGAGAATTAAACCTTAAAAAATATAATACCAAGAAGGTAAGGTATTATTAAATTGTCACTCTCGAGCCCCCTAGGGCTAGTCAGGTGGTGAGAACTCAGACTTTTCGTAAGGAGGTCTTGTATTTGAACTTGGATTTGTCCATAGATATAGGCGAGTGTAGGACGCAATGATTATAAAGTAATTAATAAAAAAAAACAGAGACGAACATGCTCAAAGCCTCTTCAGACGCCTTGTTGAGGAAGTTTTGAATTTTTTCGTAGTGGAGTACACGAACAACATATAAAAATGGGAGAATAACAGCCCATAAAAATGGAATTTTCAAATGGTCCTATAAACCTACTCTTGATATCCGTACCAAGTGTCCCTCGATCCTGAATTCCTGATGTACTGGTTAGACTGGAATAAGATTGGTGTCGTCTCCTTTTTCTGCACTCGTGTGGTGGAGTTTGGATGCAGATTCTGCTGAAAGATGCTGCTACTGGGTTCGATGGATACCTTTGAAAACGTTTCCCTCCAACGCCCTGCAGTGAAATGGTTAAAGAACTCAACTGACAGAGAATGAAGTTGCAAAGGATGATAGACCTTGTAACTTTCTCACAGATGCCCAGAACAGATATCCCATTGCTTTGAAGAATCACAGACACTGAAACCTGAAAGAAGCTTGGCTGACAATATTTGTTCACTTGGGCTTGTTTATAAGCTGTTTTTTTTTAGCAGTAGCTGTCACTTTTCATCCCGTTGGCTTCTCAGTTGGTTGCTATAATGCTCTGTAATTGAGGCATCCCCTAATATCGATTTCAGGTGGACTTTATGACCAACTCAGAATTGATGCGATATAAGCACTCACTCTGGCCTTTCTGAGTTCCACGTTCCCGTTGCCAGCCCATACCATGCCACGCCACCTCCTCTCATTGCTGCTGCTTTTTTTGTACTCCTAAGTGCGTATCATCAACTCATGTCCTCAGAGTAAACAATAGAGAGACTGAAAGAGGAAATGCCTTTTTGTCCAGCTCCAAAGTTCTCAATTCAGATTGTGGATATGTGCAAGGGCTAAAATTTAGTCATTGTGCTTGTATCACTTAAAATCTGTTTTTATTTTTTTTTCTTTTTCTTCCAGATCTTTTATATGAGTGTTGTCGACTCGTAGTCAACTTCTCCAAATTAAAACTTCCGAGAATTTGCATATCAGATTTCCAAGTGGAGAAACAAATGGTCAAGTACAAATATTGCTGCTAACCCTATGGTTGAGCCAAGGACAATCTGTATCCCGTTTTCGACCAATAGCCAAGGGTTGCCGTTTTCAAGGTACATACCGTAGTACAGGACCTAAAAGCATCATTTTGACAAATTCTGCAGTTTCTTTTGAATGACAAACAGCCAGTACGGCAAGCTGAGTCCTTCAAGCAATATTTAGTTCAGAGGATACAATCCAATTCTAATGTTCATGTTTGCCTTGGCCCCTTGGCCTTAAGCACCGCCAAAGTTGTTTGTAAAATCAAAATCACCTACAAGTTGATATCTGTTACTTGTGTGGTACTGTAAAAGTTTGTTAGTAAGCCCGCAGCATTGCATCAAAGTATGTACTAGTAGCTCCCCAAAGAACTCAATATCCAAATTCAAAGCTATCCAAGGCATTATCTTTGCCTTGTTTACTCAATGCTCGTAAATTAGAATCTCATTCTGAAATGATGAAGAAAATGCTACTTTTATAGATAATTCAAGTACTTACACTTTATTATCTGCATTGGTGCTGGTTGTAGTGGCTTCATTTGCTTCATTGATATTTCCATCTCATGCCAATCTCTTCCAAACTTCTAATGTGATGGTTGACACTATCATTGCCCCAGAGATGTCGCCATAAACAATAATCCATGCTTTTGCAGGCTTTAGAATGTAGAACCCTACCCATATGTTGGCGAAGCTCAAGAGAAGGACAGTGTAACCTGTCAGATGGTGAAACAAATTCCAAAGATTTCTATACTTGTGGTCCTTGGCTGGCCGCAGAAATAAAGCAGAGATTTGAAGTAGTCCAAGGCAGAAAAGAGTGATTCCAATGCCCATGTGACAAGGGTGATGAACACCAGCGAACTTGACTCCAAGGTAGAGCCCAATTGCACTTCCTGCCATGCCGAGTAAGTATCCAGGGAGCTGAAGAGTGATGTGAACGTAGAACCAGAGAGGGTTTGCTTTTGGACCAACAGCCCTCAAGTACCTTGCCGCCATAAATCCGAGTGGCATCATGATTCCCCAACTAATAGTGTTTAGCACTCCATGTGTAATCTTGAGTTGGTTTTTTGAACTCCCACTGTGAGATGCTGAGGCTTGTCCTGATGAAAGATTGAGAGTGCCCATCGATTGGAGATGATTCCCATAAACTTGATGCATTCCAAGTGTACTTCCGGAGACTGGTCCGTCTTGCCAAACATGACTAACACTGGTAGTGTTCTCCGGAAGCTCAATGACCGCACATATAACAATCTGGTTGTCCAAAAATGAGGCTGACAGATCCGAGACAGGGAAACTTAGGTTCCCCTCTTGTAGCTGGGTCCCATAGTTGTTAACAGGTGTAGTGAAGACAGGCATGGTTCCGTCGGGCTTTGGGTAGGCTACGATGGCTTGAGTTCCAATCATGCCTTTCGAAGTGGGATTGATACCCCATGCAACCCACGTCGATGAACTGACTTGGCTGTGACGGTAAGCTATGTGGAGGGTGGATGAGGAAGCGTCGTGAGTCCAGTGCAGGAATGAATCCAGATAGGGAAGATCGATGCACGAGGCAAAGACTTGGTTATTCGGGAACACAAAGTCGGAACATGAAGAAGCATGAGGAGAGGTAGTCGAAAGAGCGAGAGACGTCGGGACCAAGAAACGAGTGATCATCAGAAGGCAAAAAAGAAAAGCCAGTTTCTGTCTTGCCATTGATGATTGCCATACGAAGAATAATCTAAGGAGGTTTGGGTGGTTGAATGGAAGGGCAGAAGCAATGGAAGGATGCTACTATGCTAGTACAACGCAAGTAGAAGGAAGACGGTGTGTTTTCTCATGGAGTTAAAACGTAGGCATTGCCTCTTCATATATAGGAATCGGAACTCTTCTTAGTTCAGAAAGTAAAGTCGGTGTCCAAATTCTAAAGGGATTAGGTGTTTCTCATTTACGAGAGATTTTTGGGTGCAAATTGGGTATAGTCCACGTGGTACCCGAACGTACATGCA
This sequence comes from Rhododendron kiyosumense, assembly GCA_019656275.1. NCBI lineage: Eukaryota > Viridiplantae > Streptophyta > Magnoliopsida > Ericales > Ericaceae > Rhododendron > Rhododendron kiyosumense. Next base: position 3,394 of record BPLS01010782.1, on the reverse strand, counting down.
TCCAAACTGTTCATACGTGTTTTGGGCGGCCAAAATTTTAGACAGAGAAATAGGAGAGAGAGTGGTCGGGCCGTCCAAAACGTTTTGGACGTGGCTCAAACGCGTGCATGTTGGGTACTGTACCGTCACGTGGTACCCGATTTTCACCCAAAAACTTCCCTCATTTACATGTAATTGTGTGTTCTAAGTTTTGATAGGATTTAGGATTTCTTGTGCCTAATACAATGAGGTCGGTGACTTCCATTTACTTTCCAATAAAACTTTAGAATTTTCATTTTTATTTCCAAAATTATGGGGAGTATTTTGTTCTCGGATAAATTGAGCCGTCAAGTGTGTATTAATAAAACATAAATAAAAACTAAAAAAAAAAGTACAATGAGGGCTTGCTACACCGCGATGTCCTAAGGGTTTGTGAAGGTCTTCAAAAAGATTTTTACCAAAAAAAAAAAACTTAAAATTGGAATCCGATGTAATAACTATAATCTATCGACCAAAATTTATTTTAACATAAATTAAAACGGGACAAAACTTACTTAATATCCAAGTAAATGTGATCTAATATTCATTTGGACACCAATATATAATCTTCTTTTTCTTTTATTGACGACTATCTCAAAAGTTATACAACTAGAATCAGGGCCGACTCTGGGCATAAGCCCATCAGAGTTTCAACCTGTTTCCTTCCCCCGAAATGAGAAATACTGTTAAATGAGGGTGCTTAACAGACTTCTATATAATTTGTGGAATTGTTGAGAACCTTACACTTTCGAACCTTTTTGAATTGTTGGTATTGCTGTTCCATTTTTCGCTTTATACAAAGATGCATTTGGTATCTAACTTATGGTGACTGCATCGAGTAATTGTAACTTCTATATACTTGGATCAAGTAAATCAAACCTCTCAGGTGCTATTAAATTCTTGTGGACCAATTTATATGAAGCATTTGCTTCAGTTTTAAGTGGAACCTCGCTAGTACATGGTGAATATATGATATCTCAAAAATTTGTCGATGTGCGTGTAAATTGACCTGCGCACCTGATTATAAAAAAAATGGAAGATTAGCATACATGTATCTTATGAGGTATAGTACTTTTTTAAGATTCTTTTGATTTGATTTTAACTAAATCTCATTCTCTTGAAACACAGTTCAAATAATCTAAATATTTAAGGAAAATGCTAACATGAGCCCAAAGGACGGACAATAATATGTAAAATGTGCATCAATATCTGATAAAAGTCTATTGATATATGTAAAAGTGTATTAATATCCGTGAGATATTTATTTAAAGAAATGCTAATTAAAATATGTTGGGCTTTGAATAATAGCACAAAGATATATCAATATGCGCAAAAAGCGCATAGATATTTGCCAATTGCACTGATATCAGTGAGCTACATTGGAGTTCTAACTGTTCTGTTTTTTTATGTATTATCCCGTGTCCAAAAGAAAAGGTTATGAACATAATGGGAAGTGTCATAAAATGTGACGACTTTCTTGAGAAAATAAAATTTCCTTGTGTTTTTAGCGAAGAAGTGGAAGCTATGTATTCATGCTTTAATGAGTTGTACAGAAAAATTCACTTTCTTATACTTTAGAATATTTTCATGCTAATCATATGCTAGAAAAGTGTCATTATTTTCTTTTTCTTTCATTCTCTATCATTTTCATTCTATTCAAATGGACCCTTTAGCGTCAACGCATCTGTCCTCGATCGGAGTTTGGCCGGCGTGCTTATTGGAGTTGTCCAAGTTGCTATCTTCCCTTTTTTGCTAGTGTTCAGATCTGTTTCCATCGATTTTGTTCTCATTGTCTCTGATTTGGAAGCTGCGCCACCCCGAGGCGGTTGGATGGTTACATTGCTAGACGCGGTGTGAAGAGAACTTTGGCTCGTGCTTAGGATCTAGTCACTAATTTCGTCTTTTGTCCTTGTATTTTTTGTGTATTTTTTTGTGATGGGTTGACTGTAGCTTCCCTTTCTCACTGCATTCGGATGGAATCGCACAGTATTCCTTTTTACTACTGACATTGTACTTGTTGATGTACAAGACCTTAAAAAAAAAGGAAAATTTTTCCAATCTCCTGTATCGAACTTTTTTTTGTTCCCGTGTAGGGGTGGGAATCGTGTCGTGTCTACTCGTGTTCGTATCGTGTCATTTTGTGTCTTTTCGGATTTGTGTCAAAATACTTGTTAACATACAAGTATCAAATATCATGACACTAACCCGACATGCTTAAAATCGTGTCGTGTACAGGTTAACACTATTAAGACCCTATTACTTTTTTAATATTTATATAAAGTCATATACTTTTCAATATCTTAAACGAATTATTATTTAATTAATTAAATCACAAATATTGAAGACATTTTCAATACCATCATAATTATGGAAACGATAAAATCAGCCTAAACATGACATTAAAAAATGCATCAAGTAACAACAAGACATAGGTTTCACTGACAACTATAGAATAAGTTTATACAAATTTTAAACTAAAAGACTATACCTAAATAATAATAAAAAAATCAAAAAGCCTAAATAAGTTTAATTAATTTTGGACTCTTTAGCATGAAAACTCAATAAATATGTGATTAGAAAATTAGATATTCAATTGGTTTTGACTAAACAAAAAAATCTCTAATGGGTGGTAGTAGTATACATATTTTATCTTTCCATAATTATATTGATATATTTCTATACATGTTAACCAAGCATGATTTTGAAAAATCAAATCTCTTACTAATTTTGAAATTCAAAAAAATCAAAACTAATCGTGTTGTGTTTGAATTGTATCGCTTCGGGTTAGCGTGTTGACATGACAAATGAAACAGTTATTTGTGTCTTTATTAAGTTATGTGAGTCAAATCTGTGTTTGACCAATTTAATTATCGTGTCGGCAGAATCCTCTAATTTCGTGCCCTTTTTGTATCGTGTTAACGGTCGTGTCTGAAATTTCTACCCTGTTCGCGTGCATTGAACGGAGATTTTTGTTTATATGGATGCCCCAAACCTTCACTCTAACCACAGCTCAGACACCATCTCCACCGACGCCGCCGCCGCCACCATCAGAAGAAGCACCCAAACAGAACAACTCCCATCCATCTCTCCATTTCCCCCCGTTTGTTTTCCCATCTTGTTTGACCTCGATCCATAGGCGGCAACCATGTCCTTTTGCGGAACCCTAATTCCCCAGGAAATCCTCACCGACATACTCTCTCGACTACCCGTCAAATCACTTTGCCGATTCAAGTGTGTTTCTCCCTCCTGGAATTCCCTAATCTCCAACCCCTCCTTCGCCAAAACTCATCTCAATCGAACCAATACCCAAAACCCTAAATACCTAGATCAGAGAAACATTGTCATCTCCAGCTCTCTCAATCTCTACTCCATCGAC
>BPLS01010781.1:0-20772 GCA_019656275.1 Rhododendron kiyosumense | reverse complement strand
AAAGTAAGTTGGGCTAACTTAATTAGCCTAATGGATTAAAGAGTTGGGCTAGCTTGATTGACAAAATGAGTTAAGGTATACAAGCCCAAAAGTGCAGGCCAACTTCAAATAAATCCTAGAAAAAAAAGAGTCAAATAATATATATATTATTTCTCTTTTAAATTAAAATCATTCCCTAAAAAAGAAGTATAAAAATCTTTTTACATTGGAAATAAAATAGAATCAAGATTCAATCAAGCCAATCAAATCAAATCAAGTCAATTAATCAAGCCAATCAAAGATCTTATTAAAAGATTTTGCCATACTTAGTTCTTCTCTCCTTGACCTATAAATAGAGGATCATATGAGAGAGAGAACACTTTTTTACTTGGCATTCTTCAGAGCTCTCAAGCATTTTTCAATATCCTGCAAAAAATCATCAAGCACCAAAACTCGTGCTGATTTCTTTGCAAATCCACCACATCAAATCATTCAGTAACTCAAATCATTCAACAAACCAAAACTCTTGGAGATTTTAAAGATCAAACTCCAAAGGTCAAGTCATCTTCAAACTTTATTTTTCGGTTCATTCAATTTGAAGATTCAAAGAAAGTTACTGTTTGTGAGATTCAATAACAAGCATTCAAGCCGTTGGAACGCCAGCAATTCCGGAGATCGAATCAGAGGATTTTGTTCTTTTCTTTATTTAAAGAGCATTTATTAGAGAATTGTACTCCTTTCAATTCAAAATCAATAAAAAGTATTATTTTGTGCATCTTTTTCGTTTTCTTTATTGCAGGACTTGAATTTGTGTGTTACAGCCCCTAAAAATTAAATTCCATTTTGAAAAGTTAGAAGGGAGTAAAATTGCAATGATAATGTCGTTATAGATGGTAAGTAGGGAAAGTACTGGAGGTAATAGTTGATGTGAAAAGTATAATGATGATATTTTTTTAATAAATTAGAGTTACGAAGCAAGACACTTAAAAATGGACAAATGGAGTAGCATCTTTCGGGCACAAATACAGAAGCAATGAAAATATTTGCTATGTAGCTTTTGGAAACATGTTTTGATTTCATAAACTTGATCATCGCGGGAGAGCATTCAAATTAGACAGTTAGATTGCAACATTTCGCAGATGTACATATATAATACTATAATGTATGTTTCCTTCTATTTTTGTGTAAGCTTTGACGGGTAATTGTTACCCCTGATGCATGTTACGTAGTCCACTAAATTTATATATTTGGAATTAAGGAAATATAAACATGGAAAGATTTTAAAACATTGACTAAAAACGATACTGTATAGAACTAAAATAACGCTATAACATAAGTCATTGATCCCATGTTTCTCAAATATAGTTATAACATGTTTTGATTAGCTCATATACTATTTAGTGTCATGTGTAATTTTTTATTGGGTAGCATATTTTAGAATGTAAAAAGAATGGTAGCAAAGTTCTGAATACCGTATCGGCTAAGGTACCAGCTTTCCTATTGGTACGGACGTACTATACGTACCGGTTCCGGTCAGATACAGGGTACTGTTTCAGATTTAACGCTATTACTATTATATATAATTTATATAAGAGTAGTGTTATGTGTACATATGCAATGTACATACTATGTACCTATGGGTTTTGTGAGGCCCTCCTCTGGTCTCACAAAAATGATTCGCATTACGCTTTATTTTTAAAATATTTTTTTATGAAGCCCTATAAAAAATCATTTCTACCCAATATCGGTAAGGATTTTTTTGTATATATAGAGGCAAAACTACTTAATTGCTCGATTTTGCCTCTAAAAATTCAGGAAAAATTCTTACCGATATCGAATTGAGCTAATTTTTTACAGGGCTTCATAAAAAATATTTTAAAAATAATGGGAGGTTTAAATCAATTTTGTGGGATTCGAGGTGAGCTGCACAAAATCCATATGTACATGATATGTATAAGTTCATATGTACCCATAGCTTTATTGTAATTACTAATTATAAATAGATTATTTTTCTTACGTCATCGAATTTATTATACAAAATTTCAGTAGACAACACAAATTACACTCACTGTTAAAGTAACCATTTCAAAACTAAAATAAAAAGGTGGTTTGGCCTTATGCCACTTAGGGCTTCCAACATTTTTATATATACTCTTTTTCTACCAGCACTTCTCCGCCATTGCTGCTGCTTGTCTGAGTTGTCTCTCTCCCCTCAAATCATTCATGGGAAAAACAGGTATATAGCAACCGTATAGTGCTCTCTCTCTCTCTCTCTCTCTCTCTCTCTCTTGGCAATCTGAATGTTTCTTTGCAATTTGGTAATCATATATGGTACGCCATCCGTCCTTATTTAAGTGACCAGTATTCTATTTTGGGTTGTCCCAAAATAAATGTCTACTTGAAAGTTAATCGGTAAAATGGAGATAAAAATTGATGTAGAAAGTATAAAGTGAAGGATAATTTTTGAAAATTGAGGTAAAAGTTGAAGTGGAAAATGTAAAGTGAATGAAAAAAGTGTAAAGTAGAAGTAAAAATTGACGCCTAAAACTGCATGTTTTTCAGAGTGGGACATCTAAAAAGGAATAAAGAGAGTAGCATTTTTTTTTTTTAGAAACATCGTCGTAGCATGTTTTTATGCACAGTTTTAATCTGTTGCCTGTTTACTAGCTGTTATAGCTATTGAGGTATTTGTTGATTTGGAGCCACCAGGATGCTTTGAAAAAAATAGTATTGGTTGTATTGTTTCATATGACAATTTTAATTTTTCGGGGAACTAAGTTGAGAGTGGATAATTTCTATTAACCCTTTCTGTTATCATTTTGTTACCCCACGTGATACTGGACATACATTTGTTTAAACAAAAATAAAAATAATCATCATTGTAATGTTTCTATAATCGCGCAGATTTTTGTCATCTTCTTTACATTCATAGGGTTCAAAGGAAATAAATAAATAAAATGATCACAATACTAGTATGAATATGGCTTCATGGATTGTGAGTAATGAGAATGATGTGTGGGTGGGTGAGAGGACGACTCTGGAGCTACCACTCATTTGTGGATTTTCGATAGCTAAAAAATGAGTCTTGGCTTTGTCATATGGATTACATGCCACATGGAAAAAAGGTAACCCTAGTGGTACATCATCATACAATCATAACTTACAAATGCTAGACCAGTAGCAATTTAAGCTAGTCTTTCAATGCATAAATGCTTGACCGACCGGGTGTTAATAAAATTAAACTAAAAATGCGTCCCAATCGTAGGACTCTCGACCAGTGTAGCACAATAATTCCGGAAGTACCGGAGTCGAACCACAGAGACGGACGGACGGTGCTGACTCAAAAGTGTTGAATTCTAGTTTTAATTGGCTCTTAGGTAGCCACCCCTTGTTTGACTGGTTTGATTAACTAATTACTGAAGAAATTGACCTCTAATGAATTAAAAAGGAGAGCGCAGCCGTGGGAACCCAGCGTCTGCAACTAGCCTAACCAATGATTACTCGGGCCACAATGATTCGATTTACTGATTTTAGAATTGGAAAATATTCCCTAACGAATGCGCACCACCTGTCACCAATTTCCGTGCGCATTCGAAATCTGGCAATGCCTGGGTTCGTTCGTTAGAAAGATTTCGTTTCCTAAAACTGCTCAAAATTGAATTTATTCAGCCACGAGGTAAACAATGATTGGACTAGCCACGTGACGCTTCCATCCCGCGGCCGCACCCTATGCGACTACTCACACATGATTATAATGAACGCAATAACAAAAATAAGAGAAAACCTAAATCTAAACATATTTGAATAATCGAAATAGCAAGAAGAACGGATATCACAATTAAACTGAAGAAACTATTGATTAATGAAGCAAAAAACACCAATCCGATGCTGGAAATCCGGAACAGAACTGAAGAAAGCTTGAATCTCGTACTAGAACTAGAAGAACTGCAGCCAAAAAGTTAAGAGCGATGCAAAATCAAACAAAACGTTGTTATGAAAAGCTGCTAAAAACCTAAGTAAAAACGTACGTAACCTAATTCTGAGTTAAAACGGGGTATTTATATTAACCCCTATTAATTACAATTAAAAAAATCCTAAAACAAATCGAAATCGGACCCCGGACGACCAAAACGCCGCCGTTTCTAGGCCCTGCTAAGCCACCGGTAGCGCTACACCAAAAAGGGTGTAGCGCTACCTAACCCCTTAAGCTGTGTTGACCGAGTTGACTCGCCGTTTAGCCGTTGACCATTAATGCCTTAGGTAGCGCTACACCAAAAATGGTGTAGCGCTCGCCATCTCTCTGGTCACTTCGTGCCCCATTTTGTGCCACTTTTGAGCGCTCTACCAAATCTTCTGTAGCGCTCACTAAGGTTCTGTTCACCTTCTCACGAATTTGTGTCCAACACTTAGTCTCCACGGCCCTCCTTGCTCTCGAACTCCATCACGGCCTTTCCGGATACCTCTCATTTGCGCCAAAACATCTCAATTTCCTGCAAATTAAGCACAAACACAAAATCCAACCACGTGCACGCATTAAATGGAAAATGAGAATTAAATGCACGTCTAACGCGCTAATTTCCCTACTTAGGCGCTTAAATTCATGAATTCCGCGCGCCTATCAATAAACGATAATGAGCCGTAAAACTTTTGGGCTCCTCTTGGGCTGTCCAAATTTTATCCGGTTGTAGAGGACGAAATTTGGACGAAATCACCCTTGTTTATCCCCTTTTCCCAAGCCGAACACTTCTTATTTAAGATAAAATAATCAGAAAAATAAGATTTTCGCACCGGTTCAAACGGATTGAAAATCATAACACTTAATTTTTTAACTATATTTTTTAATATATAAATGGTGTAAAAAAAATAAGCGTTCCAATTTTCATTCCGTTTAAACTGGTGCGAAGATCTTATTTTTCTGATCATTTTATCTTAAATGGTCATAATGAATTTTTTGCTCTAAGGCCTTTCAACGAGCATTCGAAGACTCCTTAATTATTCAGTTCTAGGGCTCTCTTAGGGTGCTCATTGAAAGGTTTTAAAACCAAAATTCCATTATGACCTTTTAAGATAAAATAATCAGAAAAATAATATCTCCGCACCGATTGAAACGGATTGAAAATTGGAACACTTATGTTTTTACACCATTTATATATTAAAAATTATAGTTAAAAAACGTTTTTTAATATAAATTTTTTAGAATAGACATTTTTTAATTAATTAATTTTTTTATACTTCCAATTGTCCAAAATTGATTAAATATATTGATTTTGAAATTTATATACTTATTTTAATACATTATCAAATTTAACATTGCACATGGGCAAAATAGTCATTTGACAACTTTTTCCATCATCCACCCCTTCTTATCCCCCTATTCTATAAACCATCCAAACAAAGTTAAATTTTATCCCCCTTTTTAATACCTCATCCAAACTACATAATATTTTATCCTCCTCCATAAACATCAAATCGATGTGGGCTAACCCATCAAAATTAAAACCACATATTATCTTATCCCTCCTTCATATTTTTTACCCCTAATTTTTTACCTGCATCCAAGCGGGCCCTAGGGGTAATGAGTGGGGAGAGAAATGAAAATAATGTTTGAAAATATAGATAATGAGTGGATTTGAGTTTGAATTTTTTTTTTCAAATCCACAACCGAACGAGGGCTAATGTAGTCTTAATTCTACCACTACAACACTCATCTTCTCTCAAAATTAATACATTCGTAACCCAAAAAATTCAGACATTTTTTACACTTTACGTCATATAGCAAATACTAAAACACCCACACCATTAGAGATGCTCTTAGATTCTACTCTCTTCGTCCCAATTTATTTGTCCAATTGTGACATGTGTGTCTTTCAAAAAATTATCTATATATCATAATCTATAATGTTTTACTCCCTCCGTTCCATATTGAAGGTCCGGTTTGGTCTTCAATTCAAAATTTAAATTTTTAATATCTTTCAATCTACAATGATTTTTATGTGCAATATGAATCTTATATGATAGATCTCAATTAGTTCTATTATACAAAGTTTTTAAAATCTTTAAAGACATTGTAGATTGAAAGATATTAACAATTTAATTTTCACATTGAAGACCGAACTGGACCGTCAATATGGAACAGAGGGAGTATAAAATTTCGAAAACATCATATTATAGAACTAATTGAAATCTAACAAATATGATCCATATTGTATAAAAAAAAATACTATATGTGGGGGCTCTATTAGTTGGTTCGAGATCCGGTCTTCGCCCTGCTCTTCGTCCTGCAAAACGAGGCACGACTACAGACCACACCGGAGGTCCCCCGGAATGGCCCTCCGGTGCAAGAATCAGTATTGTCGTTCTTAGAAAGAAGGAGAACGAAGAGCTAGGGTTTTGAGATGGATTGTACATACCTTTCCCCAGGAGGCATAAAGGTCTATTTATAGGGATTCCCTAGCTTGGCCTCCAAGGTTATACCCGTGCCTGGCACGTGTCGGCTGATTTCACCCGATCATCACTGTAGGGTTTCATAACCATTTGGGAGGTGAGCTGGCACCTTCACGTGCCCTCATGCTTATCCTAGATAACCGCTCGGGTGACGTCACGTCCCATGTCATGGTTGAGACTGTTATCATGATCTCGATGGGCAGACGTCCAGCCCACGCTCGTCAGAACCGAACGTGAGGCCGACGGTTGCTCAGCCCGGTAAGGCGGCCTCATCTGACAGGAAGGAGAAGAGAGGCTCGGCAAATGGGTCTCAGCTGAGCCGAGCCTGTCGCGAACCTGTCAAGGGCGGAACGGCTTCCCAGGACGAGGAAGAGGTTCTATTCAACACGCACGGCTCGAGCCCACGTCGCTCGGCCTACTACACTATATATAAATTAAAACATAGAGATAATTTTGTAAGAATTCCTAGATAGTGAAAAAGACAAAAAAATAAAATAAAATAATTGAGACAGAGGGAGTATATCGGGAGTAAACATTTACAGTACACATGTAGTTGTAAATCACGTGGAACCAAAAAAAAAAGAAAAGAAGAAGGTAAGCATATCTCTATCTCTAGTACTACAAGAAAACAACAATGACCCAAACGAGAAAAAGGTACAGAAGAACAAATATTGGAGGATCTAATCAGACACAGCCACAATGGCAGTCTAAAGGCAAGAGTGACCAAGTTGGATTTTGCTACGTACGTGCACTTCTTGAACTGAAACAAAAATAAGGGCCTATGGGCCACATGGGGTACTGCCAGGCTAGCTTTTAATTTCTTGCTCAAGCTTCAAACTATAGTTATTGTGGACTCGTTTCGGAGTTTTACACAAATAATCGGAATTATTTAATTTGTCTAAAACATTTTTTTGGATGGTTGTAAAAGATCAGCCGAGTCGGAGATCAATAAGAGGTTGATCGATTTTTCGTTCAGTTAATTACAATGTACATTTGGTGTAAAACCATAGTCGGAATCCTCAAACAGTGTACTGTACTGTAATTGTCTTTGGTCCTTGGCCACACTGTACCAAAACAGACATGTCATAAAGTCTCCAATGCAGATCACTTGCAGCAAGAGTGGGTTTTTCCTTAAAAAGTTTGTGTTATGAAATTTAGACAAAATTGTCTTTTTCTAAATGGGACTTTTAATTAATGTACATGAGGAGAATGACTTGTCTCAAAATTTGTAAGTTTTTGACGGCACCATTTTGATTTTTTTGAATGGAGTTCTTTATAAACAAGAAATTATAGATAAACAAATATTTTAGAGAAAAATACACAAGTTTTTTTTCATATATAATCAGAAAAATTGGATAGTCATTCATTATTTGGAATTTGGAAAGGTATTGCTTAAACATCACTCTTTTTACATTGTTAGTGGCAAAGGAGCAGTTAAGCTCTCATAATTAGGGCTACAAGCAAGTTGAATCGAGTCGATCTTTAGAATGTTCAGGTTTGTTTGGTAAGGTTTTAGTGAACTACAGTTCGAGTCTAATGAAAATTGGACGAGCTGAGCTAACCTAGATTTGTATTGAGTTCGAGATTGTTCACGAGCCTTAATTAACAAGCCTAACAAATTACATGTATATTCAACTTGTTGCATGAAATTTTCATTCTAGCTATATATACATTAACGAACTTAAAATCAATGCTCAAGATCGCTTTGTTTAGTAAATTAACTATCAAACTTTAATGAGTTTTACTTAGTCGCTCCTTGAACACTTTGTGAGCGGCTCAATTTATTTGTAGTCCTACTCATAATTACGCTTATCCACAAAATCAATTTAAATGGATAGCATAACCCATTCAACCTAATTATTTGTAGCGACATATATAGTTGATCACATATAAGATTTGATCAACTTTAAATTCGAAAAGATTCTTTCTCCAGAGCCAACTTAAGTGGTATAGCCAATAGTACTATGTGTATTCTATAAGCAATTCACCCATTTAAATAATTCACCCATTTAAATAATAATTGAGCACTTTGTTTCGCTTTCTTGTTTCTTTCGGTAAAACTTCCTTCATGACTTGCAACCATAAAATCAAGTTTTTTCCATCAATATCAGATTGCTCACCATGTATCAAAAACCTCCCAAGGCTGGTGTTGAATTTCTCCAAATTAAACATATATAAAAACAAAGGCTTCTCATATTTTTCAAAATTGTTTTTTTTTTTATCTGTAAAAGAATTTTATTAAAAACTCAATAAGAGTATGTCAAAAAGGAGAGGGCGAGCATCAAAAGGCAATCGTATGAAAGCCAACATAGAGAGTGAGAAGGAAAGACCAGCCAAGAGTTGGAAAAAGAAAATTAAAAAACAAAGGATAAAATAAAAGTACTACGTACAGCTTCAGCTTCTAAAGATGCCAATCATGTCAAACAAATCAAATCCTTACCACTGGATATTCTTCAAAATTGTTTATAGATGTTTGACCTTACCACTGGATATTTATATTCATGTATCTATTTTATTTTAAAAATAAACAGCACAAACGGAACATAAATCCGAATAAGTGCTACGTACGTATATAATTAATGTATCATGTTCTATGCATAAGTTGTCTTTGAATAATTCCTTTAAAAGCAGGTTTCACTGTCTCCTTTCTTTTTTTAATCGGCATGCGTAATTTTATGGTAATTTTATTTTGAGACGAACTATTGACCGTCATAAGTGACTCAGACTTTAAAATGAAAGTGTTATTAATGGTGTATTCTACCAACTAAAATTTGAAATAAGTACTTATTTTTGACTTAAATGTGATGTACTATAAAAGAATAACCTGTCTCGTAAAACAAGAAATAAGTACTTAAAAAATACTAAGAACATTGGTGAAGCGGGGCCTAATTGTCAAACCATTTTTGGCTATTGTTTTTACTATGAGATTAAATTCCTTATACAGCCGGTGTGAACATTTATTTTCTCCAAATCAATTATATTGCGCTACGTCGCCATGTTTTATTGATTGTGATCAATATTTTGCAACGTAGCACAATATAATTAATTTGAAATAAATAAATATTTATATCGGTGGTGTAAAGAATTTATTCTCTTTTACCATCTGATGTTGTTATTTATAAATTATATTAAGATATTAAGTAAACAATTCGAATTAAGGGACCTAACTTTCTCAGAAGTTGGTTGGCTAGTTGTGTAGTCTCTCTTGCATTAATGCTGCCAACAGAAATTGAAGTATGATGCCAAGAGGGTCCACTTTGCAGTTCACAAAATTAAATTAGAGGGTCCACTTCCTGAATATATATATATATATATATATATAGTCCCCTTCTCTTAATGACAACATTAACTTAATAAAATAAGGACATCCCTTTTTCGGTAGAATTTCAATGATCCAAACCGCTTAATGAGTTCAGAACGTGATTTTAAAGGTATCCGTGAGAAATCAGCAAAAAAAAAGACCGAAAAGGCTTCATCCGAGCAGTTTTTATTTGTTTTTTATCGAACGGTTTAAATAAAAACTGCTTGGATAAAGCTCTTTCCGGTCATTTTTTTTCCTGATTCCTCGCGAGTGTTCTTAAAATCACATTTTGAACATATTGAGCGGCTCAGATCATCAAAATTCGAACGGAAAATGGGAGAAATGGAGAGGTCTTTATTTTAGTTAAAATAAGGATCTCTTCATTTAAAAATGACTGTATATATATATATATATATTGATGAAACTTTAATAATAGTACATAGAGAGAGAGAGAGAGAGAGAGAGAGAATAAACATAAAGTATTAAAGAAAAATAAACAAAGCAAAGGTAAATAGATAATTACGTTTGTTTTGTTGAGAGTTTAGTTTTATTTAGTTTTGGTAGTGGGTAGAGAGGAAAATAAGGTAATGATTGAATAGAGGGGTAATGATTAGAGAGAGATAGAGAGAGATGAGAAAGTAATAATTAAAAAAATAGGATACGAATTGAAGAAAAAAATAGGATAATAATTGAAAAATAAAACTAAAATAAAATATCAACCCAATACTAAATTTTGAAATCTCTTGAAATCTTATATGAGTTGTGTCTCCCTTTCACCCAAATAGCATTGGGCAGAGAGAATACCACGCTACCCACGCAATATTTCGGGGTACTATAATATGCAGAAAGTCTACACACATACAATCTGTGCACAGATTGTGCACAGATTTTGTTGTGGGGCCCACCACGGGTCTCACACAAATCATCCGAGCTGTTCATTAAATGTAAAATATTTTTTCAAAGGTCCCCGTAAAAAATAAGCTCAATCCGATACCTATAGATGCTCGATCCAACCATATAACTTTTTATTATCCGAAAATTTGAATGAAAAGTTAGATGGTTGGATGAAGCATCTATAGGTATTGGATTCATGGATTGAGCTTTTTTTTTATGGGGACCCTTAAAAAAATGTTTTACATTTAATGAACGGCTCGGATGGTTTGTGTGGAACCCGTGGTGGGCCCCACATTAAAATCTGTGCACAATCTGTGCACAGATGTCTGTGTGTATAGCAGCTTTCTATAATTTGTTTGTAATTATAGAATCATTGTTCGGAATATTCAATAATTGGCCGCATTCAATATTCCCACCTGCTTCTCTGGTCTCTCTCTCTCTGGCTCCTTGTCCTTTATGGCTGTATACTGTCTAGATTATGAAATCTATTAATGCATCCGCTTCCGATGGTTTTTTCTGGGGATATCAAATGGACGGTTTTAGGTTAAATTGAATAAGTTATAAATGAGTTGGGTTTTTAATAGGTTATTGATCCACTTACACCAAATTAATTAAGAGTCCAATTACCCATATCCAACCCAACCCATTTATTTAAAATCAAATACAATCCGCCTATTAACCCAATTAAAATTTAAAATGACTAAAATACCTATATACATTGAAATGACCATATCACCCTCGTACATTTAAATGACCAAATTAATCTTGCATACTAAAATTACCATAATACCCCTATATACTAAAATGACCAAATTACCCCGTATACTAAAATTACTGATCCGAATGGAGATTCTGCTAAAATTTTAGAAATTTATTGATTTAGCAGTTTTAAGTTTTGAGTGTTTTTTTTACTTAATTTTCTCTTCTAAATTGTTGGTGATTATTATGTTCAAATTAGATTTTTTAAACATTCTGTCAGATTGGGCCAAACTTGTGGGCTATCTCCACCCCAAATCTCTCTTATTACAGGAATGTACATTTAACAATCAATATTCAATAGTAACTTGTAAAATTG
This sequence comes from Rhododendron kiyosumense, assembly GCA_019656275.1. Taxonomy (NCBI): domain Eukaryota; kingdom Viridiplantae; phylum Streptophyta; class Magnoliopsida; order Ericales; family Ericaceae; genus Rhododendron; species Rhododendron kiyosumense. Next base: position 9,079 of record BPLS01010781.1, on the reverse strand, counting down.
ATTTCAAGGAAAGAAAGTGTAAGGAAAAAAAAAGTGAGTCGTTTCCCATCTCTTTTCATTCCATGTTCTTTCTTTCATACACAGCATTATAAGCACCATTAACATTAATCTTAAGCGAACCATAATCGATCTGGTAGCACCCGTCGTTTCGGATCGTCCAATGAGGATTTGGATTTGGGTCGTGACAGTGCATGAGGAGACCTAGACCATCCAGTGAGGATTCTACTCGAACATAACGGTTTGGGCCACTCTTCAGTGCAACTGAGTTGCCTTGCCCGGGGCCGTTTGGTTCGGGTATACCCAACCTGGATCCAACTAATAAGTTGGGATATGCGGAAGGCATTCTCCTCATGCACTATCACGACCCAAATCCAAAAGGTAAGAATCTGTGACCAACCGTTGATTTTAGAATTACCTTAGGCCTTAACTACTCCACGTCCGTAAATAACACCAAGTTTATTATAATTGGTAAGAAGGAGTATAGAAATACATTCATAACGTGCAATCGAAGTACATACTCGCCTATCGACGTTAAATTGCAACATTGTGGCACACGATTACGGCACCATTAAATAAAATTATGAGACGGTCATCAGTAGTGGTGGTGTTGCAACGACAACAATTTATCTCTTAGACAGAAAAATGGGAAATTTAGCCTCTGGGCTGCTAGTTTAATTGGGACTCATGATATAAGGTAATGGACTACTGAAATAGTATTGTTTTTGTTTTTGTGTTGTACGAAGTGACAAAGTGTGGTCCGGGAAAAAAAGCCTGAGAGCTAGAGGGAGGAGAGAGTGCATGAGTTTAATTGACAGAGAGACGTGGACAGAAAGTATTTAGAGAGAGAGAGAGAGAGAGAGAGAGAGAGAGGGATCCGACATATTCAATTGGGGTGGATTTTCATTTATGTGGTAGTTTTATTTATTTTTAATAATGTTCATGATGAATTGGGTATTTAAGTTGACCAAATTGAAATCCAATTAAGAGCCAATAATAAATGGGTTAGATGGGTTTGGACTCATTCTAACCTAACTAATAAATGAGTTGGGTTGGTTCTATTTTTTTATAGGTGGGTTTGGATTTCTTAATGGGTTTGGATTCAATTTGCCACCCATAATTTTTTCTATCAGTGCGAAAGTACGAAGTATTGATACGTACATTAGCATCTTCACAAAAGAATTGAACTTCTAACTTCACTCTTGGTATTTAAGTACACTCTTCACGCGGTTGGACAAAATGCCTCTTGCAATTCGCTTCCCAGTCTTTATTTTAATTGTCATGAAAAACTCGAGTTTTATGTTCCAAGCAACATCATGCGTTTTTTTTTTTTCCTGAACGGCGCAACATCATGCGTTTAGGAAAACTATTACTAAGTAATTTAAAAGAAACAAGGTTATATTTTGGGCTAAATTGAAGATCCTTATTCAGTATCCTTAATTTGGGCAATGTTTCATTACTGTCATCACAGAATTACGTACGTAATGACCATCACAAAATTAAAAAAAAGCCCTCCTTCCCCAAGCTGTCTCTTGTTGTGTTGATTGGTCGTGCTGGTCAAGTTTTTTTTTAAGGCATGTTTACGAAGGACAGCACAATCAACAAGAATCAAGGTCCTCTTGTCATGTGATCTACTGGAGTTGTCAGATAAATTTTCAAACAATCAACAAGAATCAAGGTCTTTTTGTCATATGATCTATCGGACTAGTCAAATAAATTTTCAAAGGAAGATAGAATCAACAAAAATCAAGGCCCTCTTGGGCGGAGCTAGAAATTTTGACTTGTGAAGTAAAAAATTAGGACTATGCATAATTCACTTTTCCTATTCGCTAATCGAAAGAAATAATTAGATCAACAAGTAAATTAAAAAAAGTAGATATATATGTAGTAAATCGCAGCTTTTTTGCTTTATAATTGACCCTAGGACATTTCATACTTCAAAAAAATAATGCATTATAAGTTGATAACCTCATTTGAATGCTATAAAGAATGTCCTCCTCTATGTATGCAACCAAAATATCATGCATCTATTGATCACACATTTAATTGTGAAGCCTCGTCTTTAAAATCTTCAGAGTAGAAAATGCTTTAATCACATTCTATACTCCCTCCGTCCCAATAATAGTCCTTTTTGAGAGTTCATGTCACTTTTCAATTGATTATATCTTATAATTTATATTATTTTATGTGATTTTAAAAATATTGTATTATGATAAGTGCCAAAATATACATATTTTGGCCCTTCAATCTACAATTATTAGCCATTTATTATTGTTAACTGATTTTTATTATGTGTTTTTATGTTTACAGGTTGCTTGAGCCCGTTGTCCGAGACTTTGGATAAAAAGAATATTTTAAAGCAGTTTTGGGTCAAAGTGCAAAGTGCTTTGAAATTTAGGATGATTAATTCAATTTTAGACAAAGTTCAAGGGCCACTATGTAATTATTACTTTCAATTCCTATATAACATTCTTTATTACCCTACCGAGCCGGAGAGCTGCTGCCGCCGTGGAAAGGAAAAGGACGCGAATCACAAAGGAGACTGCGTTCTTTTCGACGACGAAACAGAGAAGTTCGATTAATTAGTAGCAGTTTTATTTTACTTACGTTCTTTTCTTTCAGAGTTTTTTTCCCTTCAAGTTTCAAAGTTTTGTTGAGATCTCCGCACTTCGGTAACTTGTATTAATTTATGTTCTTTATTAAAGTTTGTCGTTGGTATTCAATTAGTTGTTATCTCTTATTTGTTTTTCATCTCGCATAATAGAAAACATGTCTCAAATTAGGATTTTTTTTGTTTCTTACTTAATAATGAGTGAGTAGTCGTATAGGTAGGGTTGCGGGGTGATTAGCACACCGTGACCAGTTCAGGCACTGCTCTTATTTTTAAGCAATGTAAAATTGATTTAAGATTGGAAAAATACTTCCCGCGGACGAACCCAGGCATTGTCGGAGCCCATGTGAACGGGGGAATAGGGGTCCAAAACTCATTCTCCGCTGCGCATGGGTAAACAGCGACCATAGGTTTCGCATCTTGCGGGGTATCTTTTCCAATCTTAAATTGAACGTTTTTAAGAACATCGAATGGAGCAGGTTAATCTGGACTGGTTGCGAGTGCTATGAACCATACAACCATACCTTTCTTTTTAATTTTCTGAAAAGTACAATCAATTCCTAGATTTAGTTAATTTCAATCAAACAGACAAGTGGTGGCTACCTAAGAGCCCATTTAAGTTATAACCACCCGAGTTTTTAGTCAGCACATATCACTGTCTTTGTGGATTCGACTCCGGACTTACCGGATATTATGCTGCGTCGATCTCTGCCCTACGCTTGGGGCAACCCATTATTTTAGGACTAGGAAATCGTCAAGCATATTAATATAAAACTAATCGAGATCTATCAAATAAGATTTATATTGGATATAAAATTCATTACCGATGTAAAAATATAACTATTTTTTTATCGTATTAGAATAGAAGGAGAAATTATTAAATTGGAATGAATGGAGTACTTTATTACTTTATGAAATAAGCCTGCGAAAGCAATAAATTAATCACAATCTTTTCCGAAAGACAAAGGAACATCACTTTTTGGGATTGCTATGTAGTTCAGGGATGGATGCAGGGGTTTGCATTTGTAGGGCCCACAAATTAGTAAATATAACCCTTACGTTTGTAATTCCTTGATAAAATAGTACATATTTTGCTGGTAAATAACAAATTTTAAAATTTTTGACACTATTAAATATGGACCAGACAAATATTCTCAAAAAGAAAATCCAGAGTACTGTTTTTGGAACATCAGGATCGGTCCCGGAGTAAGCCCTGCAAGCCCTTAGTCTTGGACAACCCTCGGGCTGGGGCAACTAAAAAAAAACATTTACATTACAAATATAAAAAAGTTTCCTATAAAAGTACAAATCAATACCTTGGTAACGTGGTAAAGCAAGCTTTTAAAAACCACACGTGATCTTTTACTCTCTACTTTTTTTTTCTACTACTTTTGTTTTCGGAAAATTTTCAAAAAAGCCCCTTGAACTTGTCACGAATTTTCAGGAAAATACATAAATTTTAACTAATGACAAAAGGACACTTAAACTTGTTATTTCATCAACAATTAGGCCCCTGACTTGTAACTCTGTCAATTTGTACCAGATGTAGCTAATGAAAAGCATTAACCTTCCCTTTTTTTTACTTTTTACTTTCAAAAAGTACTATTAATTCTTTCTTTCTTTTAGTAGTAAATAAAAGGATGCAATAAAGTTCTTTTCTTGCAATTTTGCCTTTTGTTTTCCTCTCAGTGTATAATATTACGAAAATCAAATTAGTTTATTTAAAAAGTTTGATTTAACAAACACAACAGTAATATATAAGTGATATGTTCTTACATTTAATTAAAAAAAATCATAACTAAAATCAATCGAGTGAGCTAACATAATTTTTATTTTTATCGAACTGCTATTTCACAAGAGAGATTAAAGAGATTGGCTATAATCTTAATTGAAATGAGGCGCCATTCCACTAATAGTATTTTGGACATTTGAGGCTTTTTTTTTTTAACTTTTTACGCTTTTCGAGACAGATTATTTTCCTCACATATATCAACTAAAAAGCCTAAAAATTAAAAGTTAGCGGAACGGCCCAGAGTTCTTGGATAAGTAAAATACGATAATTCAATTGAAAATTTTGCTTCAGAAAAAGGTGAGGAGAATTTATTTTCTTTGAATCAGATCGTGCTAATCACAAAGCACTATAATCGGGTTTTACATTTTGACATTGAATTTTTTTTTATGTTATTCAAGTTAAAATAATAATGTAATTTTGAATTTTTTTTTTTTTGTACTTGTGTGTGTGTGTGTATATATATTGTATGACTTAATTGTAAGTGGACAACAAAGTATGAGATGGGAGGTAGAGCAACCTAAATGTCGGAACTGGAACTGTAGAACACTAATGAATAAATAATTGAAATATTTAAAAATATTTGTATAAGGGTTTACAAATTTGAGGGGGCACGTGCCCCACGTGACCTGTGTGGGTCCGTCCCTGTCGCTATGCATACATGTGTAATCTCTATGTCCTTTAATAAAACCCCCAGAACAAAAAGAATGAAACAAAACATACCAGCTTCTTGTCAAAACCCCATTGGCATGGGGTCGCAAATAAATGAGCTCCACCAACCCATCCTACAACCCACCACCCCGCCGCCACCGTCCACCGGCGCCCACTCGTCGAGCACCGAACTAGAAAACATACTGTCAGACACCCAACTACCGTTCTCGACACGACTCCGCCTGGCCGGCTGGCTTGAGCTCAAGCTCCTCTTCCGCTTCGCTGGACCGGCAGTGATGATGTACATGATCAACAACGCCATGTCCCTCACCACGCGCATTTTCGCCGGCCACCTCGGGAATCTTGAGCTTGCCGCCGCCTCCCTCGGCAACGGCGGCATCCAGACGTTTGCCTACGGTCTCATGGTACGTACGTATCTTATTCGTTTGGTCCCGTTCAGCTAAATAAATCAATTGACCTATTTTTTTGTCCTTATTCAATTTTTTTGAATAAAGATAAAAATAAGCTAAGAAGTCAATTTTTTTGTCTTTATTAAAAAAAAGTAGATTTCAATAATAATTTTTTACTTTTTAGATTTCTTTCGTCATGACGATATAATAATCCCTAAAAAATTGATGAAAAACAAATACAAAAAAAATTGAATAAGGACAAAAAAATAAATCAATTGACTTATTTAACCGAACGGGTTAGGCCAATGAAAATGATTGCTTTTGAATTGCAACGGGTTCAAGATTTATTTCCTCCCATGGTTTTAGAGCATGAAACCTTTGTGGTGTTATTTCACTTTTTTGGAGTCAGTCTTTACGGAGCTTTGTTCTTGATTTAATTGGGATCCCCGCAAGTGAGCAAGTGATTGATACTCTAAGATTAGTCAAGATGCATTATGTGCATAAGTTGGTCTGAACACGTATGGACTTATAACCAAAAATTGAATGATTGCTATATATACATGCTTGACCGATTTCTTAGTTTTAAAATAATGGGTTGCCCCAAGCGTAGGGCGGAAACCGATGTAGCATAATATCCAGTAAGTCCGGGGTCGAATCCACAAAGACGGTGATGTGTGCTGATTAAAAATTCGGATTGTTATTTATTTAAATGGGCTCTTAGGTAGCCACCCCTTGTCGATTGAAGATAATTAACTAAACCTAAGATATTAATTGAACTTTTTAGATAATTAAAAGAAAGTACGGTCGTAGGGTTCATAGCACTTGTGACTAGTCCGGATTAACCTGCTCTGTTTGGAGTTCTTAAAAACGTTTAATTTTAGATTGACAAAGATACCTCGCAAGATGCGAAACCCTATGGTCGCCGTATACCCATGCGCAGCGAAGAATGAGTTTTGGACCCCCATTCCCCCGTTCACATAGGCTCCGACGATGCCCAAGTTTGTCCGCGGGAAGTATTTTCCCAATCTAAAATTATTTCTCTTTCATTGTTTAAAAATAGGAGCAGTGCCAGACTAGCCACGGTGTGCTAATCACTCCGCGACCCTACCTAAACAACTACTCACTATGCATTGAACAAGAAACACAAGAAACCCAAACTTGGAACATGCTTCTATTGCGTAAGATGAAAAATAAACAGAAAAATAACAACTAATTGAATACCAACGACAAACTTTAATAAAGAACATAAATTAATACGAGTTACCGAAGTGCGAAAATCTCAACAAAACTTTGAAAACTTGAAGGGAAAAAGCTCCGAAAGAAAAAGAACGCAAGTAAAATAAAACTGCCCCCGTTCGTCCACTGTTCTCGTCCTATTTATAATAAGTGAGGAGCCGATCTTTTAAAACCCTTCTTTCTTTCCTTGTTATTCTCAGCCGTGTAAGTCCATGCATTGATCATGGCCCACCATGTAGTCAAAATACTATCGGGCCCACTCGGTGGACAAAAGTCCAAATCCAATTCTTATATCCACTGGATCTATCCTCCGCCAATTCTTCATTTTCACCTGATTGAATTTGGACGGCCCAATGTCAAACACCATTCAATACTTTAACTTTACATAATTTTGCACCAAATCTTTCAAATACCTACAATACACAAATTAAGGATTAAATTCCGAATAATAATATAAATAGGACTTAACAAAGATAAATTAAGGGACGCGTATATGAACATTTACGCGCCTATCAATACATTGCTAAAGTAAAACCAAAACTACACTATTTGAGCTGGTCTCCTTAAAAAGGTACCTAGTATCATCGTATGAGAACAAATTATTTACATCACTGGTGTAAATATTTATTTTTCTAAATTAATTACATTGCGATACGTGTCAAAACAATGGTTTCGATTAATAAAATATAGCGACGTGGCGCAATACAATTGATTTGGAGGAAACAAATATTTACACTGACAGTTAAAGAAACATGAAAGTGTCCAGGAAACTGAAATGAACGAATTATGAAAGTGTCTAAAAAATTGGAATGATTCGTTCATTCCAATTTCCTAGACACTTTTATGTTTTCTTTTCTGTGTGCTAAGATTTTTGTATTCTATTTCAACTATGTACCCTTAATAAAATATCTTAAAAAAACCCAGACTTTAGCCCTCCTGCGAAAGTAAGGGGTGGATGGCAAGAATGGAGTCTCAAAACTGCTGAGCTCTACCAAGACAACTTCCAATTCAGCCAGCTGCCACCATGCACGCCACCATCACGACACGTAGACACCACCACCGCTGCCGCCGGAACCACCGTCTGCCGCCACTTACCAATCAGGATCTGAACTAGAAAAAGCATTGTACGTCGGACACCCAACTACAATTCTTCGAGCGGCTCCTGCTGCCTGCTGGCCAGGGGCTTGACCTGGCGCTCCTCCTTTTTTTTTTGAAATTAAAAAAGTAAAACACCGTGATAATACATAGCACCTCTGATCCCATCAACTCAACCACTTAAGCCTTAATTTTTTTTCTCGGCAAACGAAATTTTATAAAACTCAAAAGGAATACAACGAGAAAGAACACAATAAATACAAAGCGCTTACTCGTTCAAAAAAAACGAAAAAGGAAAGGCGTATACACAAGAGCATTCCACCTCGCCAGACCGGCAGTGATATTATGATCCGTGATGATGTAGTACAATTAATTATAAGCATCCCCATAAGCCATTCTTAATTTGTTGTACTATCTTATGTAATGGTCCAAGGGTACTTTTTGTTTTCTTTTTTTATTCACATAAAGTTACCATTTTATCCTATTAATAGTTCATTTTTTCGCACATAATGGACAAAGTAATAAATTTACATGAATAAAAATAAAAAAGAGGAGTGTAGATGATAAAAAAGAGAGTGCGGACGTAAATTTCCATTGTTGAACGCTTTGTAATAATAGTATACACATTACCCAATAACCCACACTCTCTTTTTCTTGCTTGACATAAACAAGGGTACTTTTTCTTTTTCTTTTTTAATTCACATAAAATTACAATTTTATCCTTTTATTAGTTCACTTTTTCACACAAAAGGGGCAATGTAATAAGTTCACATGAATCAAAACAAAAATCATTTAATTCTATGTAGTGAATTTTCTCTTTCATCTTTCAGACAAATATTCTTACTAGAAAGAATATTGCTATGCATCACGGATTTTTAGAACCTTTATATTGCTTATCAAGCTATAATTTAAACAAATGGGAAATCAATATAGCATTACTCTTCCAAAAATTATTTCATATTCCTATCAAGGTGTACCTATCATATCATATCCACACCCACTCGAAAACAAGGCTAAAACCCAAATTATGAAAAGCAAATAAAGACATGACTTCCTTTTCCACACAATGTCCAAAAATAATTTTTCCTGTTCTCTGCACCCGCACAACACCATCCCCGCTTAAAGACGTATAGGCAATTGAACAAATGGATTACAAATATGGAACTTTTTTGGTGAAACAATTAGCAAAATTTGAATGCAAGGTCTAAGTGAGCATTGTGACAAAAGTATTTTAGCATTACAGAGATAAGCCTACTCAAATACTTTCAAGTCACGCTTGTATATATTATG
>BPLS01010780.1:0-23396 GCA_019656275.1 Rhododendron kiyosumense | reverse complement strand
CAAGGAATGGATTCAACGGCAGCCCGCCGAGTCCATGATAATTTCGCTGCAGCCAGGTTGGTCTGATCGGCAGGGTTCCTAGCCACCGAACGTCCCCTACTCCCTGATGAGGAAAAAGGAAGTGTTGGGTAGGGGAGACAGGTGGCGCGGTATCGTTTCCCTAAATGATTGGAGCAAATCGTGGAGACCGTTTTTGGGTAATACAAATCTTTTGCTTGATTTGAGGGGGCGTAGTAATCAACCCATGATCTTCGGATATGGGTGGATCCTCCCATTCTTGGACCTATATAAAAGAGCAAAGGTGGCAGAGGTAAGGAGGAAAAAAAATGCTAGATCAGAAGTTTCACATCTTAGAATTCTCTTGAACTAACTTGACCGTCGGAGTGCCTACCCCGGATCTCTACCATCCGGGCTTGGGCACTAACGTGGTTGTTTCTTATGCAGGCTTGACCAGAGCTACTTCCTCTAAGGGTTCCATCAGGGAAATCACGCTACCACATGCTCTCATGTTCGACATCTTCAACTGGTCTTCAAAGGCACATTTTGGTTGGTGTGCGTAATTATGGTCTACAGAATTAGCAACATTGGTGGACGAAGGGGGAAGGGGAGAGTTTAGTCTTCAAAGGGACATTTTTGCCAAACAGTTGGTATGCGTATTTATGGTCTACAAAGGTGGACAAAGGGGAAAGGAGAGAGTGTTTGCAATCAAAGACGGGGTGGAAATTTGAATGCGTGGCTTACCTATCCTGGCCTTGTGTTGGGATGCACTTGGGTTCTGTCCGGCTCGTTGTTGTTGTTGGAGTCTTGGTCGGAGGCTGCTGGAGTAACTAAGCAGGAGTACAGGTGTTACCAAAATTTCTGTTTTCTTTCCAATCGACGGGAAATCGTATCGTAAGTTACTGGAATGTGGAGTGTGGAAAGTGGAGTTTGGTTCCTTGCCGTTTTCAGGACTTCTTTGGAAACAGACAATGAAGTGGATGGAGTATGGAAGAAGATTAACAAAATGGACTTTATTAACCCTCAAAGTAGAAGAACAATCAATCAAGATGATTGAGTGAACGATTACAAGTTAATTCTACTCCTAGAAAAGAAAAAGATCAAGGTCTGATTGGCATTGTTTGTGTGTCCTTCAAACTGTCCCGATCTTGATCGTAAATAGAATCCTTGTCAATTTTGAATTCAAATCTTCCCTCCGAGATGGCAGTTGAATCCCTTTTCAAATTCTGACAAAAATAACTTCCCAACTGCCGAATGTCCACATGTTTGGAAAACTGAATTTATAGTCGTGGTTAACTGCTCCCTTTGATCGTGGGATGACGGGTCTTGATTTATCTAGACATTTGTCACCAAATCGATGAGCCAAAATAACTTCTAATCACAGAAAATCTTCCACGTACTGGCCAATCGACGGGTGAAACGACATAAAACTTCCCGTAGTTTTATAATCAATTTGACTCATTAATTGTCATCTTCACTTAATTACGGTTAGTCCATGTTAATTTTTACCTTTCTAATTTCACCCCTGCCACGTGTCATCTAATCGACGGGTGAAAAGAAAATCACAATTATGGTGCAAACAATGCCCCCCTTATTTACTTGAGTTAAAATCGTTTAACTCGAGTAAATAATTCCTCTCAAAGGCGTGATTGACACACGGGGCTTTTTCAACGTATATATATTCTTTCACTGCAAAATTAGGGCATTGTCACTTATACCTCTCTTCTTTGAAAACGTCTTCACTCCGAAACCATGGCGCCTAAAAAAGCTTCAGTTGGTAAGGCAATGGCTCCTAAAGCTTTTTCTAAATCATTGTCTCCCCAATCAAGCAAAACGAAGAAGCCAAGTCCACAAGAACCTGAGACTTCGACAGAGACATACCACTCGAGGTATCCTCAATGCCTTCGAGAGGCTCATCAACTAACTCATTACTTCATACCTGTGGTTAATTACCCTACCAAATTTGTGTTGGGTTAAATTTATTTTCCAAATTCCCCTGGGGAATTACTAACGTACTACCCTATAAACTTCGATGAGCCCCTACTTCTTTCACTCCTAGGCCTTCATCGAACTGGTTGGACCACCAAGGGTACAATTCGTTCTTGGCCTACCGTTTTCCCAACCTGGGCACAATGGGTTGGTCGTATGCAAAGGCATTTACACCTTTCATGGTGTGACACGGATATCTATGAAGCCATAGATCTCTCTACACAAACTATCGAGTTGAACCCTAACTTAATCGCCGCAGCGGCGTGCTTCTGGTCTTTGTCATCAAACACATTTGTTTTCCCAAATGGCCCTATGAGTCTGACCGTTTTGGATATTATCCACCTAACTAGCATGTCGAGCATGGGTGTAGAAGTGAATGCTACTCTGGATCACCAACCTTGTGATCCACCGTTCGAGGATTCAGCCAGCTCTTGGAGTTATGCCAACTTCATAGCCACTTATAGTACTTCAGGTGATAATGAACCAGCATTCACTGAAAGAGTTGCTTTTTACTTGTACTGGCTTAGCAAATGCTTGCTTTGTGTTTCTGGTATAAAGGTAACCAAAGAATATGTTCATTTAGCCATTTGTTTGGCTCAAGGCGCTAAGCTTGCTTTGGCTCCCTTTGAATTGGGAACATTGTATAAAGGATTGTGGACCTTCACCCAGAATAAAATCACTAGTAATTGTGGTGGTCCTTTCTGGATCGTTTAGGCGTGGTTGTATGCCTATTTCCCATCGATTAGGCCTGTAAGCTATTACCCAAAAAGGAAAGATGGGGGTAAGTGCTTAAGCCATGCTGAATACTTACTGGCTCATGAGCCTAAGCATGAAGATGCTTCATTCAAACGATACTTCAAGGTTTTTTATGATCCTATGCCTGGAGACTTGCCATTCTGGCTTCCTTTTAAGGAATGCCAATTCGTAGCATCAGAGAAAATAAAGCCCATTCTCCAATTCTTAGTCCCAGCTAAAATAGTCAATGAGTTTTGGGCTAGTATTCTGATTCCAAGATTTATATCAATAGCGTTTTCTCCATCAACAACACGCTTCTCAAACTGCAGCTTTGAGGTATATATGCCAAATGAGTGTGCTAGGCAGTTTGGTTTAGTACAAGGAATTCCTGTCCCCCACACTCATCCCAGAATCAAAGACTTGGGGCCAAAACAAGGCCAAGTGTGACTCAAATTTCCCTAATCAAGGAGTTGATTGCACAATTTCAAGGTATCAAAGCCAGCTTTAAACTTGTGAGTTTTGTAGCTAACCCTTCTTCCACCTCAAAATTCAAGTTATTTTGGGATTTTGTATCAAGCCCACAATTTTCAACAAGGACTTGAACAACTACCTATTGAGGTTAAATCCTGAAGAAGCACCATCAGGTAACCTCTATTGCTCTTGCAAAGTCACCTTAATTGATTGCTATGCTCATATTACTGACTTTACAAAATTTCTTAATTTTAGTTCCTAAGAAGGTCTCAGTTCCTAGACCAAGTGGTCAGGACAAAGGGAAGAAAATTGAAGATTTTCCCTTGACCAAAAAGAGAACTAGGAGCTCTCAAGCTCATGACATAGTGCAAAATCCCCCACTATTGGCAGATGCAATGAAGAGTTATAACTTGTCTGATCGATAGGTGGATCAAGCTGAAATAGCTGAGGATTCTGAAATTTTGGCATTGTATCGAAAGGTACTAACTTTATTTAGTTAAACCTTTAAACTTTGACTCATATTTTTATCATTTATTTATTCATTTCACTTCTTTTCCATCTTAGAAAACAAGGAGGAAGCTTCAACTACAGACTGATTCAGATGAGGAAGGTGACAAAGATAAAGGCTCAACTACAAACCTGCAAAACATTGCAGCAACTTCTCCTGTGAATGAACCTGATCCTCCATTGCTTTTACCTATCGATCCTTCACCTTTGAGTGTTCCAGAACCAAGCATAGAGGCAGGGTCAAGAGATGTTTCCATCTCCACAGAAATTCTATCATTTGACCCTATCACTGATCTCATCTTGGGTTTTAATCCTCACATCCAATTGGTTCTAGAATCTCCAAAAGCCAAAGAAACTGAGTCTCCTGCAGAAAAGGAGACTTGTAATGTTGAAGGGATCCATTCCTCTGACCACCAAGTTGAAGGAATAGAGCAAAATACAGAATTGCTTGACACACCCATTCTCACAGTAGAAACTGAAGGTCTGCCATCACCATCAATAGAGGCAGCTGAAACTCAATAGAGGCAGCTGAAACTCTTGAAGAACCAACAACCAAAGCCATTACTCCTACTCAAGGATTAGTCATTGCAACAACACATTCAATGACTTCACCTTCATCAGTTAATGAAGCCAATCCTGATCTGGCTCAATCATCAAATTCTGACTTGGACCTTATGTTAACTAAAACTAAGAGATATTCTGTATTCTACTCAAGGTCCATTTCTGAATTTTCTGAATCTTTAACTCTTTCCAACTCTTCTGATCTTAGTGAGGAGACCAAAGATGTATTGAAGACCTTTTTTGAGATGCTGGAACTTCCCCTATCAGAAATTGCCACAGATCACACCACAGCTTTTACCAACTGTGTGCTTTATCTGATATCCAAGAAGGTCTTTCCTCTATCTGAGCAAATCAAACTTGAAGAGTTTGGCTCAATTTTAAGTGAGAGTTTGACAATAGCAGCTTACTGTCAGAAAGAGATAAGAGACAAGCAAGATACTCTCAATCAGTTTACGGTTCTTTCTAAAAAGTTTGACAACATGGGGAACAACATTCATCAGCGGAAAGATGAATTGCGACAAATTGAACATGAGAAGGCTGAACTTCTTGTACGTTTGAATCAACTGAATGATCGACAGAGAGCATTATTGGCACAGAAATAGTTGATCAATTATGAGTTGTCCAAGATCTCTTGTGATGAACAAGGGACTAGAGCCATCATAACAATGGCTAACACAGACCTTTTGAAATATCAAGAGAAATACAATGCTACGAATAGCAAGTGGAGCTATTTCTCTAAGTTATTTTTGGAAGTTAAATCCAAGGGTCTGTAGCTAGTCTATGTAATACAACTGTGAATTTGGCCTATACACTCCATGCTTTGTTAGTTGTAATTGTTATCTTTCTTAATAGTATTAGCCTATTTTCAGGCTTTTGTTGATTTGAGTTGTCGTTTGGTTTCTTAATTGTCTTATCACAAGAATGTTCACATCACAATTAAGCCATAAAACCAAAATCTTTAAATGCAATTATTTACTCTATCTCTATGTTTTCTCAACACTGCAATGATTTTAAACAACTACTGATATCAATCGACAGAGAATCAATCGCAAAAGAAAACATCAAGTAATTGAATTACCCTTTGATACTGGGTGTTAACAGTATTTACTTATCAATCCTTATTGATAGGATCATTTCATAAAGAACCATAAAATCAATAACTGATTCTTCTATCCATGATAATGAGTGTAGATCGTGGCTGAGTATTAGCCATTATCGACGGTCGTACTCCAATAATATCTCATAGAAATTGTCAACTATCTCTTCCACTTCCTGATAGTGGAGACGATCATAACTGCTTGATTAGTTGCTTAGAAAACTGAACTGTCATCTAGGTTCTCTATTTATAAATTAAACTCTCATTAATTTCAGATTAACTCTCTTTGCATACTAGATCAACTTCCTCTTTCTCCATAATTCTTCTGACTGATAATCACCACTTTGAAATCATGGAAATTGATCCAAATACGCCCGTGTTTGCTTTGACGAAGGCAAATCTTCTGTCGATGAGCAATTTTCCCCCATCACCGCTACTTCTGGTTGGGATGACCCTCTGCCATCCAACCCTCCAGCTACTTGGGGCATTACACAACCCATTGAAAGGGTTGTTGTTAGGATGCATGATCCTCCATTGTATCCAAACTCTAGTGTTCGACGTTCGCACGTCAAAGTCAGTTATCAGTTTCCTTGGGTTAGGGAAGAACCAATGGCAATGCTACTGGACTCATTACTATCTATGCCATATAGACCAATGTCATTTCAACTGGCAGAAGTAGGTGGAAAGCCAAACTTGGAAAATCATGAATCCCTTTTCGAGAGGGCAAAAAATCAACAAGCTTATTGGAAAGATGTAGTATGAAAGCCACGTTTTCCTTTTGGCTTTTCTGATGATCAACCTGACATCTCTCCTCTTCCTGAGAACCCTGATTGGTTCTAAGAGTTAGAGAAATTAAGGTATAACCCTCCACTGTCTCATGCCCATATAGGATATTCGATTTATGGAGACTCTGATGAAAATACAGCCAAAGAACTACTGGCTGCTTTTACCTTTCTAGATATTCACATTCTGGAAGAACATGTCCCATACTTGAATTTCTTGTGGGCATGTGAAACTCTCCAGTTTTATGAGAGTAGTCTCATTACTACTCATCTCCATGGGTTTAAATCTGCACTACCTCTTATAAGGCTCTGGATGAAGACCAGCACTGCTGCTCACTATGATCCCTTTTGGGCTGATTATGAAGTACACCATGAAAAAATGGTTAAACTTCATAACAAAGTGTTGGACTTAAATCACTCCAAATGGGACTTACCACCAAATCCTTCAAAAACTCTTATCAAGAAGCATCAGAATTGGCTCAGAAAGAAGAACCATAAGAGGGTCGATCTTCTAGCCAAAGCTAAGAAGAGTGTAATGCATATGGCTATGAGACCATTGGTAGAAAAGAAAATAAAAATGGATGCAGAGGAAATGGCCAGGGATAAAGAGCATGAATTCCTGACCTATGCTTGGGAAAAATTTCATGTTTTTGTCACTTGGAGTTTCCCACATTATTTCGAAGTCATCCGAATTGACGCTGAGGGAAATCCTGTTGCACCCATCGAAACCTAAATTCATAGGTTTCATTTTATTTTATTTTCTATTTCCTTTTAGGTAGGAAATATTTTGTTATTTATTTCCTTTGAAGTAGGAAATATCTTGTTTTTATTTCCTTTGAAGTAGGAAATGTAATATTTCTTCTTATAAATGAAAAGTAAGCCTTAATTCGTAGGCTGTTGTGAATGATTAGTTTATGAAACCTCTTTTGCTAATGACTTCTCACCCATCGATTAACTCCCAAGGAGATGGAAAATATGCTTTTAAATACTTTCCATTAATTGTTCTTTCATGCGCAGTTCCAAGAATAGATTCTAACTGATATGCTCCACCTCTTAATACTTTCAACAGACGAAATGGTCCCTCCCAATTTGGAGACCACGTATACCAAAGTATCTTTTCTTTTTCTTGTCTAAAGGCAAAATTGCCTTCCAAACTAAATCATTTTCTGCAAATGACTTCTCATGTACCCTTTTATTATACACTCTTTCTAATTTTTTCTTTTGTTCTTGAATGTTATTCAAAGCATCCATTCTAGACTCTTCTAGTCCATCCAACTCCTTGTACATCGTTTCTTCGAAATCAACATTATTTGGATCATAATGCCAAGCAATTCTATGAGATGTAACATTAATTTCGACAAGTAAAACTGCAGCTTGGCCGTATACCAATTCATATGGCGTAGCTTTTGTACTTTCTCTTTTTGATGTCCTATAAGCCCATAACACTTTTGGCAATAAATCATGCCATTCTCTGGGGTTGTCAATTATCATTTTAGACAAAGTATTCTTAATAATTTTATTAGTTGATTCCACCTGCCCATTTGCTTGGGCATAATAAGGAGAAGAATTCAAAATTTTTACTCGATATGAGTTAACATAAGCCATTACTTCTTGACCATTGAACACAGATGCTTGGTCAACTGTAATTGTTTCAGGAACACCAAATCGACAGAAAATATATTCCTCAATGAAATCGATTACCTGTTTTTGTGCTACACTCTTCAATGGAATGGCTTCTGTCCATTTGGTAAAATAATCAGTAGCTACCATTACATATTCATGTTGTTGAGAAGAATGAGGAATTATTTCTCCAATCATATTGATTGCCCAGCCTCTGAAAGGCCATGGTTTAACGATTGATTGTAAAGGAAAAGCTGGAACCATCTGAATGGGTCCATATTGTTGACGTTTTTGACATCCCTTAGCATAAGAGATACAATATTTCCTTATTGTTGGCCAATAATAACCATATCTTTTAAGTAACCATTTCATCTTTTCTCCAGATTGATGGGAACCACAAGTTCCTTCATGGACTTCTCCCATAACTATCATTGTTTGTGGTTTAGCAATACAAAGCAACAATACTTCATCTGAGGACTTTCTGAATAAGTCATCACCCATTATAATATAGTTAATAGCCCTTTGCTTTATATTTCTATCTATTTTTTCATTTGGATTCTATAGGAATTTCCTTATTGAAACTCTCCAATCATTAACCAAATTTAGTTCCATAATATCAAAATCATCCCTATCTCTTTCGATAGAGAAAGGCAAGAATCTCTTTTGTACTCTTATTAGTTTTTCAATTTGTCCTTCTGGAATCCTAATTCCAAAAGCAATTTGTGCCATTTGATTAACATCACCATTTTCTAATCTATAAATATGGTGTAACCGTACTTCATCAAAATATGATACAAGAATTTTAACTTTTTGTAGTTGCAATTCTAGCAAAGGATGATTGCACTTATATTCACATGTTATCTGTCGAATCACCAATTGTGAATCCCCTGTAACATTTAAATACCTAATATTCAATTCTTTTGCAATCTCTAAATCGATAATCAAAGCTTCGTACTCAGCTTGATTATTAGTTAAAATCCTACTTTCATCTAACTGAAAAGAAAACTGTAACAGTTCCCCTTTTGGAGATGTAAAAACTATGCCTGCTCCGACTCCTCTATCAGTTTTAGATCCATCGAATGACAATTTCCATGGTTTTATCTCAACCATATGTACCTCAAACTCATCATTCTCCATCAACATATTAGGATGGTCTCCCACAAAATCAGTTAAAGATTGCCCTTTTACTGCCTTTTGAGGCACATATTGCAAGTCATATTCTATTAAAGCTAACAACCATTTACCTTGTTTGCCTCTTAATATAGGCCTTGTTAAGATATATTTAACAACATCTGTTTGTGCACTTACTTGCACCGTCGACGGTAACATGTAATATCTTAATTTGATTGCAGAAAAATATAATGTTAAGCATAACTTCTCAATAGGCTTATATTTTATCTCACATTCATTTAACCTCCTACTAAGATAATAAATGGCTTGTTCATAACCATTGTCATTATCTTGAGCTAAAAGACAACCAATTCATTGGTGTCCTGCTGAAATATACAATTTTAAAGGTTTACCCATTATTGGAGGCATCAAAACAGGAGGCCTTACTAATGATTGTTTTAAAAACTCAAAAGCTTCCTGATGTTCCTTTTCCCATTTAAAATCTTTCTGAGATTTTAATTTCAAAAGTGGGGAAAAAGCAAGAGTTTTTCCAGATAAATTGGATATAAATCTTCTAAGAAAATTCACCTGTCCCAAAAACTGTTGAAGTTCTTGTTTATTTGTTGGAGGCTGTGCTTCTATTATAGCTTTAGCCTTATCTTTATCAACCTCAATCCCTTTCTTATGAACCAAAAATCCAAAAAATTTCCAGCAGTAACTCCATAAGCACATTTTGTTGTATTCATTTTTAGATGATATTGTCTCATCCTCATCAAAACTTGCTTTAAATAGTCTATATGCTCATCAAATGTATGAGATTTCACTACTATATCATCGATATAAACCTCCATAAACCTCCCAATTAGGTCATGAAAGATTACATTTATTGTTCTTTGATAAGTTGCCCCTGCATTCTTTAATCCAAATGCCATAACAATCCATTCAAACAATCCAATATACCCTGGACATCTAAATGCAGTTTTGTGTGTATCTTCTTCAGCAATAAATATCTGGTTATATCCAGAATAACAATCCATGAAAGAAAGAAATCGATGGCCTGCAGTTGCATCTACCAAATGGTCTACAACAGGCATATGATACTCATCTTTTGGAGATGCTGTATGTAAATTTCTAAAATCGATGCATATTCTTACCTTACCATTTTTCTTAATTACAAGAACAATATTCGAAATCCATTCAACATATTTAATAGGCCTGAGAAATTTGGCCTTAAATAACCGTTCCATTTCTTTCTTTACTTCTCTTTGGACTTCAGGTGTCATCTGTCTTGGAATTTGTTGATATGGAACAAAATCCTCTTTAATAGGAATTCTATGTTCAACTAATGATCTATTCAAACCAGGCATATCAGGGTAATCCCAAGCAAAGCAAACTTTAAATTCAGACAACAAATACTTCAAACGATCCTTCATTTCATCAGATAAAGCAGCACAAACATGAAGAATTCTAGGATCTTCCTCTGTTCCTACATTAAAAATGCTCTAAAGGATCTTTTACTTTTGCTTTATAATCATCAAGTTTACCAGGTGCAACTTTAAGATCTTCCATGGTCAATTCCTTAAGAGTCAAAGGACTATCATCTATTACACAGTCTGCCCAATTACAGGAAATAGGCTCATCAGCCTCTAATTTCCTAGATACAATAAAAGAAAATAATCTCTTAAAAGTAGCTTTTAAAGTAGCTAACTCTTCGTTTACATGACTCAAATTGTCACTAATCATAAGAAATCTTTGATTTAGAACCACTAGACCTTAGTATAATGTTAGGTCTAACAAAATCTCTACTTATTTCCTTAAAACCATCTGTGATATATTTAAGGAATTGGCTTTCAGTAAGGCTTACCCCTACTGACTTCACTTCTGAACCTTCAAACTTGATTGGCCATAGGTCTTCATCATATAGACCTGCTTCCACATTGTTGGTGTCTATTTTGAATGGGTGTTTGTCTGCCTAGAAAATTTCCATTCCACCAACTTCTTTATCTTCTCCTGGTTTTAGAAATTTCAATGCCTGATGTAAAGAAGAGGGGACACAACCATTTATGTGAATCCAATCTCTGCCTAACAAGGCATTATAGTTGGAGGAAGAATCAATAACAAAGAAAGTACGTAGTATTCATTTTTCTGTTTCCAATTTGTAATTGCAAAGAAATCACACCTTTAGCAGGTGAGCACTCTCCTACAAAGTTTCCAACTGTCACTTCTGTTGGGATCAAGTCTGACTCATTTTTGTTCAAAATCTTCATCATTTTTTAAGGTAAGATATTCACTATAGCCCCATTATCAATTAAAACCTTGTTAATAGGTTGTCCATTGATATGAATCATGATATATAATGGCTTTAAATGCCTGACCAAGGCATTTTTAGGAGTTCTCAAAACAACCACATCTTTTCCTTTTGTGTCTTTTTCAATTTGAATAGATTTCTGTCTTGAGTCTTTCTATTGTTCATTTATTTTTACTATAGCATTTGTTTGGTCTTCAACATCCCCTTCTAAACTTGTGGGTTGATAAGGTTTTGCCTAAAAAGTTTTTGGCGAAATTAAAATCATATTCCAAGAATTTTGGTAGGGGAAACTGACCCGAATTGGATAGTGTCCAATGCTTGACCAAAAGTGGTAGATTTTTGAGAGTTCACCTCATTCTTGTCATCTTTGTAATCTTCTTTCATCATATCAAAACTGTTAACTGACAGTACATCATCATCTTCCAACAACACTTGTTGGAACTCTTCTATCTTCTTCTTCAAGCTCTTCTTGAATTCCACTTTTTGCTCCTTAATCGATAGAGCAGGGGTTCCAGATGAACTTGAGTTTTGCCCCCCAAGCCTTTGAGTAAGGGTTCGTTTGTTTGTTTGCCCCCCAGGCTTTTCTATCGCTTTTGCTTTTTGTTTAGGCACTACTGAACCTGGTACAGTTGACTCTCTAGTCCAAACCATAGGGGCTGCCTGGTTTGGAACTACTTTGGCCTTTATTTCTGGCCATTGAGTCGAATCCATCATCATCTGTTGGTCTCTCCTTTCTCTTTCTGAAATTTTCCTTTGTAACCTCCTTTTTTGAGTATTGGTAATAGGAACAAATTCCCTAGCATTTGGGAACTTGGGGTGTCTCACTGTATCCCACCCGTGATGCTTGATATTTGGTGGGATTACCATTCTTCCTTGATATCCGCCTATAGCGAAAGGCATTCTTCCCCTTGATCTTGTACCCCTTGGGTAAAAACCTCTTCCCCTTTCATTCATAAATGAAGGAGGATAAATTGGGCTTGAATCTGGTTTCCCTGGTAGCGCTGGAATCACAGGATATCCTTTAAATAGGAATGGTGCATCATCTTCTCCGTACCATTTGAGTTATTCAGAAAGAATAAAAATTCCAAGGTCTTCACCTTCAAAAATCAACTTTGGTCCTACATAAATTTGTAGATCATTACTTCCCATAGTATTGAATCTAATGGAACCTTTAGCATAGATACCATTATACTATTTTTCTGCAATAATCTCTTCCCCTGACTTGATCTCCTCATCACATCTCAAACAAAAATAATTTTCAAATTTCTGCCTCACTTGTACCTCCTCTTTTCTTTCCATAATTTCTTCTTCTTCTTGAATCCTTCTTTCAATTTGGGATGCCATTTTTCCTTTCTTTAATCTGGCAGTCACCATGTTGACTTCCACTAAAGGAAAAGGATCAATATCAATGCCCATTACTTCCTTATTTCCCTTAGCATATATAGTAACAGACCCTTCTGGATTAGGTCCTGCACATAATTTCGAAATGTAACACAATTGTTAGTATTATGTCTAAAAGAATTATGCCATTTACAGTAATCTTTCCTTTTTCTATCCTTTTCAGGAGGAATCATATGCCCTGGTGACAATGTTAAGAACTTTTGGTTAATTAGTTCATCAAACAATTGATCAGCTTTGGACAAATCAAATGAATATTGCCTAAAATTCACTTGATTTCTCCTATTTGGATGTGATGAAGGCATATTCACAGGCTTCTCAGCCTTTGTTAAAGTATCACATACAATTGGTGCTTTTCCAATCACTTGGGCAACATTAATCTCTACATCACCCTCTATATCTTGGTAATATGTACCAAGCGATTTACTTTTTCTATATTCTCCCTCCATAAGAATAGCCTTATATCCTATGGCTTTGGAAGTAAAATCAAATAAATCTCTAAATTCAGTTCCTGTAAAGTGTTTCTTAAAATCATAATCAAGCCCTTCCTGGGCTATCTTAACTATTTCAGACTTAGGGATGTAAAAATGACATTGATTCCAGATCTTTTTGAATCTGTTCATATATTGTTCAATAGACTCTGAAGGCTTTTGTTTGATTTTAGCCAAGTCTGCTACTGAAATTTCTGGTGCATGCCTAAAGAATTGAGTATGAAATTGTTCTTCCATTTCTCTCCAAGAATGAACAGAATTTGGAGGCAAACTTATAAACCAAGAAAAAGCAGTTCTAGTAAGAGAATGAGGAAACAATTTTAATTTTAAAGCCTCATCCAAATCTGCTTCACCTATTTGCAGGCAAAATCTTCCAACATGCTCTATAGTTGACTGATTTTCTTTTCCATTGAAAAGAACTAAATCTGGAATTCTATAATGCCTAGGAAATGGCACATTACCAACCCAATTTGGATATGGTTTCGTAAACATAGGTTTTTCAATTCTTCGTAATCCAGGACCATACATGTCCTGCATAATGTTCGTAAGTTGAGCCCTTAAATAGGGCTCCTGAATCCTACCAATTTGATTAGGAGGAAAAGGGATTTCAGATCTAATATCATACCCATACAGGTAATCTGGTCTTCTTATGTTTGGTGGATCGTACCCATAAAGATTTGGATCACCATTAACCATATTTGGAACGTTTCTGTTATCATTCCTAAAAATATTTGGATTAATATTTTGCCCTCCATGGGCATTATTTCCACTATTTCCAATCTCTGTTCCCATAGGGACATTAGTTGGTATACTTTGATAAAAGCTCTGATTTTGACCATTGCTAATATTATTTGGAACTCTATTCATTCCAGTAAAAACAGTTTCAAAAGTTGGATTATCAAATACCTGTGCAGAAGGTACTTCAGTATTACGGTTAGCATATCCACTGGTCTGTCCACGGTTAACATTTACGTTAACTGGGACTTCCACCATTGGTTGATTTTGTGCTATTGCTGCCTTGAACATAGCCATCAAAGTCTTGGCTATTTCACTTTTCGGATCATTTAGGACTCTTGCAAATTGTTGGACCAAATCAAATGACTCGATCTCTGGACCATTTGATTGGCCACTTTCTAGAATCCTCTGGTCTGGATTCACAATATTGATTCCATTTGCATCACTTCCACCGTTAGTATTGGCAGAATTGTTGTCGTTGTTGCCATCTGTTGGTAATTGATTCCTAGTCTTTAGGGCCATTGCTCACTTCCAAATTAGTAACGTGCCCTCCTTCTAGTGCCAAAATTGTTACCAAAATTTCTGTTTTCTTTCCAATCGACGGGAAATCGTATCGTAAGTTGCTGGAATGTGGAGTTTGGTTCCTTGCCGTTTTCAGGGCTTCTTTGGAAACAAACAATGAAGTGGATGGAGTATGGAAGAAGATTAACAAAATGGACTTTATTAACCCTCAAAGTAGAAGAACAATCAATCAAGATGATTGAGTGAACGATTACAAGTTAATTCTACTCCTAGAAAAGAAAACAATAAAGGCCTGATTGGCATTGTTTGTGTGTCCTTCAAACTGTCCCGATCTTGATCATAAATAGAATCCTTGTCAATTTTGAATCCCTTTTCAAATTCTGACAAAAATAACTTCCCAACTGCCGAATGTCCACATGTTTGGAAAACTGAATTTATAGTCATGGTTAACTGCTCCCTTTGATCGTGGGATGATGGGTCTTGATTTATCTGGACATTTGTCACCAAATCGATGGGCCAAAATAACTTCCAATCACAGAAAATCTGCCACGTACTGGCCAATCGATGGGTGAAACGACATAAAACTTCCCGTAGTTTTATAATCAATTTGACTCATTAATTGTCATCTTCACTTAATTACGGTTAGTCCATGTTAATTTTTACCTTTCTAATTTCACCCTTGCCACATGTCATCTAATTGACGGTGAAAAGAAAATCACAATTATGGTGCAGACAACAGGATGCCAGAAGGATGGTGCAATTGTTTTTTGGGAGGCTAGGGGAGTCGGAGGTGAAGGGACCTCCAGAAGGAGAATGGATTGGTTTTGGGCTAGAGGTGGCAGGTGTTGTTGTGTGTAGTGTTTCCGTTGGGGTGTTGCATTGTATCGCTTGGAAAGAACTGTTCGTTGGAGTGTTTCACTGTTTCGGTTGGGAAGAGGTGTGGAGTGTGCAGGGATTCATTGTAATAGCAAGGGGTATTTGTGGAAATGAAAGAGTAGGAAACACTTTTGTACATTTAAAAGTAGTATAGATAAGGAGATACAGCTTAACCCCAAGGGTTGGCCTAGCGTCAACACTTTTGATTGTTTCTCAGCTTCGATACCTCTCAGAAGCTATCAACTCGTTTGGGCCAAGTGCCGCAAGTCCATTCGGATCTTTGCTCAAACTTTAATTACGCCCACAAGATTAGACGAGATACGCATAAGCTGGTCTGAACTCCTGAGTTTTAAAAAGGATATAGGGATCATGAGTAATTAATCGGGATCATTAGTAATTAATCAATGCCTTTTGAGTCACAGCCACGTGGTATCCCAAGTCCTTAATTTCTCCACCCCACATTCTGATAAGATCCACACGATTTGTCATCGGTCCCACCAAAATGGGAGACAGAGAAGGGGGCTGAGGCACAACGTCATGGTGCGCCAACTCGAGGATCGTACTGCTGAGAAGGAAAGGAAAAGGAAATTAGTAGATAGTGCTTGTCAATCACTCAGTGTGAAATTAATGGTTGCGTTTTGGTCAATGTTTCCGTCTTTGTCAAAGTGGTAAATGATTTCAATCGTGGTTCAAAACTAGGCATCAGGTACTTGGAAATCTCAATATTGCCATAGCATTTGTTTGGCTTTCCTATAGCTTGGATAGATCATAGGGCCTGTTCTATGTAGAGAGGCAGGTTTAAGCAAAAAAAAAAAAAACGGGTCTAATAAATGCAAATTAAAAGTCTAAATACACCACAATCCAAACCAATACCAAACACAATCCCTCACATAGTACATGTGGGCCCCACATGTTTGTGAGGGATTGCGTTTGAACAGAAAATTACCTGTGGGTCTAAAAAACTAGTACTTAATGTCCGTTAAGGATGAACTCAATTTTTATTTATCTCTAAGGACAATCTTATATAAAGATTACTCTTTTACCCTTGCCTAAATATAGTTTCACACTTTATTATCTTTTCAAAATTTTCATCACTCCTACCACCTCCACCCCACAACCACTTTTAGCCGGCGACCACCTCCGCCCAATGACTTTTTCCAGCGAAATTTCACTACTTCGAGAAATTAGTAAAAATTTCTCTACTTCAAAAAATTAGTGAAATTCAAAATTTCACTACTTCGAAAATTAGTGAAATTCATTACTTCTCAAATTTCAATAATTTAACTAAATTTCACGAATTTCACTCCGATTTTAAATTTCATTAAATCCCAATGGGTCTGGATTTCACTTAGAGAAGACCACCTTTGGCCGACGACTTTTTCCAGCGAAATTTCACTTCTTCAAAAAATTAGTGAAATTTCACTAACTTGAAGCTTTGTGAATTTCACCAACTTCTTCATTCGCGTAGAAATGCAATTTAGCTTAAAGGCACACCTCGAAGGCTTCGGTATTCAAGGACTTCAAGTGCTCCTAGTAAGGTGTAAGGGAAAAAACGAATTGACGTTACAAAAAATGCACAAATGAGTGGTTTAACTTGTGCTTTCCGTAGCTAAATAGCACAAAAAATGCATCATCTATATGACAGTAGGCATTTCAAGGCGAATAAATTGCATTCCTAATGGGTAATCCGAACAATCGGGAGACTACTTATTAAAGAATCCAAACAAAGAAGAATGCTGCATTCCATGAGCAAGGCAATGTCATGTCACAAATATTATTGCATTCACAATAATATTTCTCTTTCCATTGTTGCTAAAACTCTTCAAAATAGCCACAAAAGAACAATTTTGTCAAATAGGTGGTGTTCATTCAAATTGCAAGGAGACACTCAGGAAGTAAAATTTTCCAATAACTTGATTTCCATAGGATTTCGAAAAAACATAAAATCAGACTTCTGCACCTTGAACAACTTGTCAAATTGAAAACTCGAGAACAACGCGAAGTCAAATACATCACAAATCTAGAACGATTTATTCTGTACAAACTGCAATGCAGATGAGTTGGGGGGAATAAGGTGCCAAATGCACACACAAATATCACCAAAAAACAGTCACAAACTGAGCAGAAAATGCAGCACACTATCAAGCTTGAAACATGCAATTTTCCGACAACAAAACAGAGCAGAAAAATTCAGGAGTAACAAGACTTATCTGGGCACTAGAATTGCAAATTTCTTTCACTTGATTAAAGCTTTACAAAGTCTTTTTCTTCATCTTCAAACACAGCACACACGAGCACACAAAACCCTTGTTCTTTTCTCTTCTTTTTTCTCTTTTCTCTGTCTCTCTCTGTTTTCGTTTTTTCTCTCTTTTTCTTTTTACAATAACAAAGACACACACCTCAGCCACTACTAGATATTGGGCGCGGCTATTCGCAGCCCTTTATTTCTCCCATAGCCCATTACATTTCGATAAATGATTGTTGAAAATTATACATAACATTTCGGTAAATAGCTGTTGAAAACATGATTATATTTCGGTAACTACATGTCGAAAATATGTTCAACTTTCGGTAAACAGCTGCTGCATATACATTTTCGGTAAATAGCTGTTGAAAGAAGTATTATATTTCGGTAATTGGATGCTGAAAATGTATCTCAATTTCGATAACTAACTGTCGAGTATAATTGAAAATTTTTAACAGGCTATGAGAGAAAATAGAGGGCTGCGAATAGCCGCGCCCTAGATATTTCTGTACAAGGTTCTGGACACACACTTCACTTATTACATACCAAGGACAAAAACGTAAAAACATTACATCAAAGCCCCCAAAAAATAAGACAAGGAAATACCCAAATTGGGTTTACATATTTCTAACAAAATGAAACTGCATAGAATACATTAACCACACCACATGCTGAGAGAGATAGAGATGGCTGCTTATTTCCAAAGAAAACCACGCCTGCGTCCCACGAGATTGTCCACAACGAAATAGTAGCAGGAGGTGATGGAAACCTCGACAAAATGAAACCATGCCCTTCGCCAATACGGATTTATCAACAAAATTGCCACAATTGTCAAGACCACAATTACGTAAGACCCTGCAAAGCTCATATAAAACACATTCATGTCCATGGAACCAGAATCTTCTTCTGTATCATTGACAGCTGCTCTTGGCGTCGATGGAGGTGAATCAGTTGCATTGCACTTTGATAGTGGTTCTCCGCAAAGAAATGGATTTCCAGCGTAGCTACTCGAGTCAAAAGTTCCGAATTGTTTTACTGTTGGAGGCATCCTTCCACTCAAGTTATTGTAGGACAGATCGAAAACTTCCAAGGAACATAGCTCTGTAAGCTGAGAGGGGATTTGCCCATTTAGGTGATTGTAGGAAAGATCCAAGCTTTCTATGCCTTTCAAGTTTGAAAATGTCGCAGGGATTGTACCGATGAAGTTATTGTGGGACAAGTTCAACGCTTTAAGATCTGTAAGGTTTCCGATCTCAGGTGGTATGGGGCCAGTCAATCTATTGTGGGAGAGATTGATTCCTGAGAAAAGCTGTAAAACGATTCCCCTGTAGATTAAGGAAATTCCCTTTGTTGTATACTTTGCCTCTTGTCCTGTAGCCTTTATATCAAAATTCTTATCTCGACCTTTTTCACTCTTGGCTAACACCATCCCCAGATCATGCAACAATAATGTGAATGTTTGTGCTGAATCAGTAAGGTAGAATCTGTATTTTCCCCCGACGTTTATTCCGTTGAATTCAATGTTACTAATACAAAGCGGAATGCTGCCAAAGAGATTATTGGAAGAAAGATCAATCATTCTTAACGTGGAAACGTTGCATAACTCCTTTGGGATGTTTCCTTCAAAATTATTATTTTGCAAGAGAAGAACCATAAGCTTGGAAACGCTGCCTATCCAAGTTGGAATATTACCACTGAATTGGTTATAAGAGAGATCAAGCTCCCTTAAATTGGTACTGTAATTTTTGAAGGCCATTGGAAAAGGTCCATCAAGCCTATTTTTGGACAACCGAATATTGAACATAGGTGATGAACTGAAGCAAGATGGTACAGCCCCGGTGATATTATTTTTTGAAAGATCTAACAACACGAGGTCTTTCAATTGGCAAAATTCAATTGGAATAGGACCTTCAAGATGATTTCCGGCCATGGCTAGGAAAGTTAATGATGTATTATTCCCAATGAACCCAGATGGAATCTTTCCGATCAGTTGATTAGCACTAACATTTAACACTATCAAAGGGCTCTGAGACAAGTTAGGCGGAATTTCTGTGAAGGCATTGGTGGCGGAATATAAGAATTTCAATAGGGTTAAATTGTTTTGATGGGGCAGTACTGGGCCTTTCAAGAAGTTGTTTGATAGTCTCAAGAATTTCAAGAGGCGACAACCTTTGGCCAAATGAATCGGTATTTCTCCAGACAGATTGTTATTGGATAAATCTAGCACTTTCAGAGCAGTCATATCCCCAAATGAAGAGGGAATGTTGCCTTCAAAGTTGTTTGTAGACAAGTTGAAGATTTCTAAACTCGGGAAAGGACTGGCAATTTTGTAAGGAAGAAAGCCTTCAAGATGATTGTTAGAGATATCCAGTACAATAAGATTTCTCATATGACAAGAAGGCAACAATAATGGTCCGCCGAATGAATTGTATGATAGGATAAGTGTTTCCATTCTCGTATTGTTGTCCAACAACCAATATGGAAACTTACCTGTGAAATGAGAGAGCTCAACCAATATAAGGTCATGTTGATGGTAGAGAAAGTGAGGAAATGATCGGGTAATATGACCATGTTCAGAATTTGACAAACAAAGTCCAATTAGTTGGAAACTTGGGGATGTGGCAAGAAAGTCCTCTTCTTCCAACAACGTGTTGTTCAAGCTCTCAATGAACACGAGTTTGGAATGGTTTAAAAATGACTTGAATGAGATTGGAACTTCAAAGTTATTATTTGAAATTGCAAGGTATTCGAGGGCTGTCAGATTGATAAGAGGAGACCGTGCAATGTTTCCAGTAAAATGATTGGAAGTGATATCTAGTAGTCGGAGGGATGTCAAGTTCACCAGGCACCATGGTAAAGTGTCCCCAAAACCACTCTCTGTAATGTCAAGCTCTCGGAGCTTCTTCAACTCACACAACCCTTAAAACACATGAAACAAAACACATGAAAATCTTAGCTTGATATATATTGACAGCAACACAAATAATGATCAACAATATCTTTCTTTTTTATCCTCTTCCATTTGTGGGAGGGAGAGTATACCTTCAATCGAAAGAAGATGCTTGCTTTCACAATCTTTCAAGGACAACACTTGAATTGAAGTCATGACTCTAATGTACGGAAGAACGTCGTCAAGTACAACGTCATCCATGAGCAAAGTTTTAATGTTGCTGAGGTTTTTCGAGTCTGTATTATTTGGTTTAATATAAGTGTGGAAGAAATCTGTAAATACTCTAAGAGAGGAAGGTGCTAATAATGTTATAAGGAAATTTCATATGTATAAGAGGGTACCCTTGTTGTGAACAGTTCCATCAAAGCCTCTACTGAAACTCAAATCCACTGTCTTGATTGATGAAAGCCCTCCCAAAAATGACCAAACACTATTATCCAAGTCATTACCACTCAGATCAAGGACCTCTAACTTTTTCAATATTTCTGATTCTTCTCGTGAACCTGTGCAAAATAGTAGTAGAACATTTATTTGGAAATATTTTTCTAGAAAAGAAAATGTTTCCTGTTTTTAATTGGATTGTGATATGAAAACATTTTCTATTGTTTTGTTGACAAGGAAAATCTCGCTAAGGGTTCTTAAAATATTAAATGAGTATTTATTGGCAATTTTTAAACTTAAAAATAATGTATTTATGAAATAATTTTTTAAATATTTTTGCACCGTTCAAAAGATCTCATTGAGATCTATCAAACAGGATCTATATTGCGCAAAAAACTATTTCAATAAGTTTATTATTTTTAAGCTTTAAAATTGCAAATAAGTTTAAGAACCCTTAGGGGAAAAGACTGAATTATATGGTTTTCCAGTAAACTATATAGTTTGTCATCAACATTCGCAAATTGAATTCCATAAAATCCCTGTCGCGTCAAAGAAAGTATAAATTATTAAATTTCAATAATATTTTGATTCTGGATAAATATTTCTGAAAAAATTAGTGCAATTGAGTTGAAAATTTAAGAAAGTTCTAAGAACGTTACTGTTTTCTCCGAAAAAAAGTTCTTATAATCCAAAACTAGATTAACGTCCCTTTTGTTTTGGATTTGGATTAGTAAATCTACAGAGTTTCTTTTTGAGACTGAGGGATGCTAAATACAAAGAAAACTTACCCCGAAAATATTCCGAAAAAAAGCAATATGTGGTTGAGATTCACTTTGGTAATTGATCCCACACGTCAAAGAGAATTTCAACCACTAGTTACTCTTTTCGGGATAAATTTTCTTTGTACTTAGCATTAATGTTTGAGACTACTTGTCTTACATGGAGTTTAGCTCATTTCCGTATATAATCTAATATCATTTTGGTGAAAAAAAAAAAACAATTGAAAAGTTTTTAGAAATCATATTTTATTATGCAAACACTTGAAAAGTTTCAATTCCAAACCATTGAGAGCACTGATACTGGCAATCGCATTTCTGCTCAAGTCTAGCTCCTTCAAATTGTTCAAACCGTCAAATTCTGCGTTAAAATGAAAAACTACTTAACACTTTAACCAGGACAACAATAAATTATTTATGAATAAAAATAAGATAAACAAGGAGACAGATGCTTGGATTCAAATCCTTATACATATTTGTGTGAGCACATGCATTTTTTAGAGGAAAAAGGACTGTTGTGACTTATGCTTTGGGTTTCACAACGAATTGTACGTTTTAAACTTACCTTTGACATAAATTGACCCATTCAAATTATTCCCAGCAAGACATAGAAACTTCAGGTTTGAAAGCCTATTCAAAGACGGTAGAATGCTAATTCCAAGATTATTCTCGCTGAGATCAAGCTCCTCCAAATTAGTCAAATTTGACAAAATTCCAATACCTGCGAGAGAAACACATGATTTTGATATGTATCGCAGTCAGTACAAAACTTTTAATCATGTTAGGAGACCCCAAAGCAAAGAGAAAAGACAGTAGTATAACTAAAAGAAAAATCTTCTAATTTGGCCTCTGCATGGGAGGGCATTTATTAATGGTTTAACCTTAATGGCTTGTTTTTTGTCAGTGGCCAGAATAATACATTTTTTTGAAGGGGAGATTAATTATACGTGGTATGTTTGGGTAATTCTTTCTTCTTTTTTTTAGGTCAAGTTAAAAATATGTTTGGGTAATTCTATGGGGATACGAGTAGGTGGATGGATGTCATTTTTGTTAATATAGGTTAAATTGTAGAACGTGGACAAAATATGAATTGGGGATAAGATCAAGTGAGAAGTTTGAATCCTCATCCAAGGGAATATAAGGAATTCCCAGATTTCATATCCCCTATAAAAAAGAGAGACATAACAAACACACAATGCACCTATTTGATAATCAGGAAGTTGCAGAAATTGAAGCTTCTTTCCTTCAATCACAACATGATACTATCAATAAAATACAGTATCCTGTTCAGAAATTTTCTTATGCAGGAGCTGATAGATATTACTACCCTCGTCCTAGTCCTTAGGATATTTTTATGAGGAAGTTGGTTTTCATCGCCAAAATTCATAGAGTGGTAAAACTTTATATGAATGGAATATAGATGGAATGACAGAGTACCAAATCTTTGAGGTGGTTCATCAAATGATGATGTACAACACTGTTTGTAAATAGAATAGTAATACTGACCACCAAATATGTGGGGACTCGTATTTTCAGAAATCGCTTAAAGATTTTATTAATGTTAGAATATGGAATAAATGGGAAATTTATTGAATTTATTTGATTTGGGGTCAATGTGGGAAGGTTGTTTGTAGAGGGGTTGTTTGTAGAGGGGTGCATGTACAATTTGTAATTGTGTGAATATATATATGTGTGGGCATGTGTACAGGGGAGAAAAATTCCCCAATCCTCTCTCTCTCATCTCGCGAACTCTCGCCTCTCCTCTCTCTCTCGGCTCTCTCTCTCACTCTCTTGCTCTATCACCCAAAATTCAACCAAAACACCACCAATATCCACCTCCATTTCA
>BPLS01010779.1:0-20620 GCA_019656275.1 Rhododendron kiyosumense | reverse complement strand
TTTGGTTTTCAAAATGGCCGAAACAGTCCGACCGAAATGGCCGGCCCAGTTGATTCAGATCAATGGAAAACGAGGAATGATGGAATAATTATGTTTTAAGTACTCCACCGATCGCGATTCCGAAGCATAGTAAGCTTACTTCGTGCAGAGTTTTTGAGATTGCATTTAAACGGTTTTTTTGTGTGTGTGTGTGTCAATAGATAGAAGAGACCATTTTTACATGAGAATTGAAGTACAAAGTACAAATTCGGGACATTACATCAATTGTGAGAGTTTACAAGATAATCAAGCCCAATAACTAAACCAATAGAAGAAATAAACCCATTTATAGGGTAGAAAATAAAGAAAGAAAGGAAAAGCCCCTTAAGGGAAGAACACCCGAACCTATGTGGAGAGACTCGAACTCTTCACCTCTTAGTAAGATGCAAGAGTCTCAGTTGAGAGAAAACAATGTCAAAAGATTTCCTAATTTGCTGGGAGTGGAACTCTTGCACATTTCCGACATGAGTGGCCTTAAAAAAATCGTCTTGTTTTAGGTTCTAGATTTTGGATGATTTTTTTTGGTTTTTTGGTTGGAGTCAACTTCCACACCGTCATTATCATTGTCACTGCCAACACCTAAATTTTGTTCCCATAGGTAAATCCGTAAATAGTACGAAGGTATTTTATTTTGATAATTCAAGGGTATGTGCCAATTTACCCGCACTTCCATTAATTCTAAGATATAAATTCCACCGATCATGAGGAGAATTAAAACTGAGGCAAAGGCCTTGGACACTAGCCCAATAAGAGTCAATTGACACTTCAAGGCTGCAAAGTTTCGAAACTAGACTTTTGGAAAAAGCAAATTCATCATAAGTACTCACAAAACTTAACCACCTGACAAATTCATTTGAGTTAAGAGTATCCACAGTGGAATAATCAAAAGTAGATAATCAAAAGTTGCCACATCATCTTTTAGTTATCCATTTAAGATGTTGGTAAGATTAGCAATATAAATGTCCATAATGGTATAATCAAAATTGAATAATAAAATTTGCCACATCACCTTTTTAACCTATAAAAATCAAAAAAAATGTCACCATATAAAAAAGTTTAAAATTATTTTCAAACTAATAAAAACAGGTTATTAGAAATAGAAAATAATTTTTTTTTGAAACTTAAATTTTGACAAAAAAAAAAAAGGAATCAAAGTATCAAGCTGCTCGCTTCCAGTGTTAATGCTCTTCAAATCAACAACGTTTGAAATGCACAAGGTCCGCATGCTTTCTGCAAATCTTATATAGTGTCCTCCAGTTTCTGCAGTTTCGGGCACTCCCATACTGTTCGAGTTTGTAGGGATGGTTATCCGCATTCTATGCTCTTGACCTCAGGAAGCTCCCACAGATACAACTTCTCCAAGTTTCGTAATTCAGGCTCTGGCGATTTTTCTTCAATATCAAATATGCACACCAATTTATCGCAAAATCTGACATGAAGAACTCTTAGGTTTTGGGAAAATGATGACCAATGACGTGTTTTGATAATTAATATCCGCCAAGGACATTTTGTTCATTAACAAATGTTCTTAACATGTCCTTAAAAGGTATTAATTATCAAAACACGTCATGAACTGTCAATTTCCCTTAGGTTTTCTGGCAGCTAGGATGAAGAAAAAACAGTCGAAAGCTTTGGACAACAATCAAGACATAGACAAGTAAGGTTCTGAACAGGGTCGGCCCAAAAATTTTTAATGCCCAAGACCTAATAAAAAATATGTGCCCTTCCCAAGCGATGGATCTGGCACATACTTCCCAAGCGAGCACAATATCCAAAAGTCTGTTTCTGGCAATTAATACACCGATTCAGCAGCACTTTACAGTCATTTACTGCAACTACAGAAGTTACTTCCAGCATTAAAAGACTGCTTTAGAGCAACTAACTTCAGCATCATACAAGTTACATCTCTAGAGCTCTAATTCTAGCATAAAAAGGAGATATCTCAACTAAAACAAAACCAATTCCAGCATATTAAGACTTAATTAGGAGCTTCTCAACCCATGTATTGAATTCCAACTCCTAATTTGGTTTAGAATACCCAAACCCACTTGAATCAAAAACCCTAGAGCAGACCAACTGTTGAAAGTTCTGATAAAAAAAATTACCTCAAATACAACAAGCTGCAAATACAAACATAGATTAATAGATACGTGTGTGTATATATATGTATGGCGAAAACATGGGAGAGAAACTTGTGGATGGAGAATGAGCGATTAGGAGACAAAACAAGTGCAATCGAAGAACTGGATGCGTCTCACTTCAATTTCAAGGCCCTTCGTTCTTCTTTTCTTCGTTTTTTTTTTTTTTTTGGGCAAAACGTGAGATGGTGAGAGTAGCTGAGAAGGGTTTGAATTAAACGGACCACTTAGATTCCTTATTTACAAAAATGCCACCGTGTGTTTTTTGGGCGTCATTGGATTCGTGTGGATCACAGCCTATTTTAACTTGGAATGGACCCTTTTTTTTTTCTTCTTTTGGGCCAAAAAAGGCTTCCACTCAAGCCCAAATGGAAAAACTAGTAGAGTGTCCCTAAAATTTGACTTTTTGGAATGCCTAAGGCCCAGACCTCTTGAGCTTTGGGGTTGGGCCGGCCCTGATTCTGAAAAGCCCGACCACCGTGTGTCATTCGTAGATTAATAGCATTTGATACCCCGAGAAACTGTAATTTAGTCCCCGGTTCAGCAATATCGTCTTCCTTTTCTGTGTCAAAAACACCCTCCATTTCCGTGCATCCCTCTATCCAAGATTAGTCAAGTTTGAGATTCCGTAGGGAAGCAGATCAACTTTATCCCCCAACAGATCAAACATCTACATTTGCAAAAACCCTTCCAAATTTGGGCATCCCCCAAAATTCAAAAAAACCCCTGAACTTTGAACCCAATGTCAAATAGGCACCTGAACTTAAATAAACTTTAATTGAACACCCGAACTTACCCTCCGTTATTCAATTTACCCCCCGCCGTCTCAATCTGTGACTTTCCTAACGGCAACCACTGAGCTGGACACTAACAGACAGAACAAAACGTTAGATGGAGAAATTGGAAGGAAACAGTGATTTGGCACCTTTTTAAGGCCCCGTTCGGCTAAATAAGCCTATTGGCTTATTTTTTGTCCTTATTCAATTTTTTTTTTCATATTTGTTGGTTTTTCATCAAAGTTTTGGAGATTATTGCATCGTCATAACGAGAGAAATCTAAAAAGTAAAAAATTATTATGGAAATCCATTTTTTTTTATAAAAATGAAAAAATTGGTTTATTAGCTTGTTTTTGTCTTTATTCAAAGAAATTAGGTTTCGATCGTAATTTGTTACTTTTTAGATTTCTTTAGTCATGACGATGCAATGATCCTTAAAAAAATGATGAAAAACTTGCTATGTTTGGATTTGTGTTTGAATTTTTTTTTGAAAAATAGTAGGGATAATAAGTGAAGAGAGATAGGGAGAGAAATGTTGGAAGTATGGAGAATTTAGGGGAAATTTTTTTAAAAATTCTTTTCGAATTGAAAAGAGAACAATAAAAAAATACAAAAAAAATTTGAATAAGAACAAAAAATAAGCCAGTAGGCTTATTTAGCCGAACGGGGCCTTAAAAAGGTGTCAGATCACTGTTGTTTTCCTCCAATTTCTCTCTCTTAACGTTTTCTTTTGTCTGTTAGTGTCTAGCTCAGCAGTTGCCGTTAGGAAAGTCACGGATTGAGACGGAAGGGGGTAAATTGAATAACGGAGTGAAAGTTCAGGTGTTCAATTGAAATTTATTTAAGTTCAGGTGCCTATTTGACATTGAGTTCAAAGTTCAGGGGTTTTTTTGAATTTTTCCCTCCCGTAAGGAGGAGTTTCCTAAGGTTGCTGAAATTATCCATGGGCGGTAGACAAGTGGTACCTGTTCCAGACAGATCCAGAACCACGAGCGTTGTCAACTTGTCCAAATTCGGCACCATTTTTAAGTGGTAACAAGCCCTTAGATATATCTGATGAAGGCTTTTGAGGTTCAACATGGATGGTAACTCCTCAATCAAGGTTGCAGAGAGTTCAAGAATCCGAAGTTGGCTCATGCATTCCAAAAATCCATCTCCCTTTTCTTTCACATAGTCAATACCGCACAAATTTAGCTCCTCAAGATTTGACAGTGTGTCTAGTGCTGGAAGTTTTTCCTGCTGAACACATCTTTTAAGTGAGAGCACTGAGAGTTTGCCAAGTTTTGAAAGGGAAGGCAGGAATTTAATGCGAGTCTGAGAGAGGTCAAGATGCTCACGGCAGGACATGTGCTCAAAGGACTCATCTTTGATTTCTGTCAAAGAATTGCAGCCTGATAACAGTAGCTGACGGAGATCAGAAACATTCGAAAGGGATGGAAGACTTTGTATGCTAGTTTCCAAAAGGTTGAGAATTTGAAGGGAATCCAGATTGTTAAAGAATTTGTCTTCAATTTCAACCAGACTTGTGGTACCTGAAAGATAAAGTACCTCAAAGGTTTTTAAGTGTTTTGGTGCATGTCAGTTTTTGTCGCTCAGAGCAACGTTTTAGAAAGAGATGACGAGGATTGATCAAAGAAGGTAGATCCCGTAGACGAGTCTCAGATAGATCCAGAATTTGAAGCCCTGTAGGAAGTCCTGGTGACAGCTCATGGAATTCTTTGAAGTTTATAGCTCCTGAAAGATTGAGAACTTGGAGATCACTAGGAAGTAATTGAGTTCTACAAAATCTTTCTAAGCGTTTACTTAGTAAGAAATGAGTAAGCTCGCTAAGATTGGAAAGTTTTGGTAGCAATGTAATAGAGGTAAACGAAAGATTAAGCGTTTGAAGATGCAGAGTGTGGTTAAAGGCTTTGTCTTGAAATTTTGTCAGACTTAGCGCTAGAAACATCAAGTAGCAAAAGTTTGGGAAATTTTTTTAGACTGTTTAGGGTTTGAAAGCAAGAACACCCTCTGAGTATGAGCCAGCGTAATTCTGTAAGATTGTAAATAGAGGAAGGTAGGATTGATCTTAAGCTCGGATAAATGCAGGCTTTTGAGTTTAGGCATAAGATCGAAAAAATCAGCTGGAATTTCCTTCATAGAGCTAGCATTGGATATCTCAAGAGAACTGTCACATTTTTTAAATCGAACTTGTGGTCAATCTTCACCAAAAAATCACAACCTCTGAGCACGAGCACGAGCAGCGTGTGCAAGTCATTCAAGAGTTCTAGCAGTGATTCGAAGGTCGGGTTGAAAAGGGCAAGAACTTGAAGTTCTTCTTTTAGTTCCTGCTTTGACCGGTAGAAACAATCCAGGATTTCCCAACAACGGCTTCCATTAA
Source organism: Rhododendron kiyosumense (assembly GCA_019656275.1). Classification (NCBI taxonomy): domain Eukaryota; kingdom Viridiplantae; phylum Streptophyta; class Magnoliopsida; order Ericales; family Ericaceae; genus Rhododendron; species Rhododendron kiyosumense. The sequence goes on along the minus strand of BPLS01010779.1, from coordinate 15,287 downwards.
GGAAAAGTGTTGACAATTTTAGCCCCTTTACGCCTTTGCAAACTGATTTCACCATTCCATCTATATATGTGAGTCTACTGAATCCGTCCCAGTCACCAACCGTAAATAGATCAGCCAACCCAAGACTTGCTCTTCCCCCAAATCCGTAACGATCTAAGTCTTCCAAACGGTTAGTTCCACTGCCCACCGTAACAAAGCCACCCTCCAATTTTCCGAGCACCTGACAATCCACAAGCTCAATGAAAACAAAATGACCCTTCTCATATGCCTTCTCAACCCAGTCGACGTGTCCAAGATATCCTTCTAAAATCCAGTACGCTATCAAGTCATTGTAATATATGCTTTTTCCATGGCCCTGAAATTAGTGACTTCGTTGCTGACAGCAGTCAATTATGATGCTCCTAGGCCACACAAGATCATACCCGTTGCGAAGAAGCCGGTTTAGATTATAGCATTCTGTTGTAGATGCTTCCTCCAAAGCCATCTTAAGAACCCCAACACTACCATGCTGATCAAAGTACTTATGGTTTTAGCCATCAAGATAATTGAACCAGGCAAATATTTTGTCCTTTGAATGAAGGCTTCACCTAATGACTTGATGGCTGGAACATCATGAACTCCACCCCCAACCCTTTCTTGCAATAAGTGCAATGACTCTTCCTTAGACTAAGGCTCCACCCGTATAACTCCTTTTGTTTTCGTGGGAGCATTCACCCTGGTGATTATAACCTTGTATGAGCTTTGGTTGTCGAGATTCAGCATGGTTTCCAAATTGGATATTATCTGTTCTTCATTCACTTTCATTCCTTCATCATCCAAAATTAGGTCTTCCGATTGAGATGCTATCTCTTCCTCAATCAGAGGGCTTTCCAATTCCAATGTTTTCTGTTCAACATCCATTTTGTTTTTTCCCTTGTAATCCAAAATTAGAAGTAGCTTTTTTCTCGCAACGGATGTGGCTATCATCTCTTGCATGTTTTCATTGTTTTGCACCTTCTCTGCCTCCTTAACATCATCCCCACCATCCCACTCATCAGCAAGGGGAAGCAGAGATAATTGATGAGCAATAGTGCAATACTCTCACGAACAGCAGCCTCGTTATATTTGCTATTGAGGAATACCCAAAGAATGATCTAAAACAAACCTCCTTTTTTTGCATCCACACTTACCAGTTTAGCCATCCATGTTTTCCCCTCTCCAGAATCCCCAGTAAGAGTAATTTTCTTTACACTTTCGTCACTTAATAGCTTGAAGATAGCTTCCTTCCGCTGAACCACTGTAGAGGCCATAGCAGAAGTAAGATTGATACTACAAAAAAACAAAAAAAAATTGTTGAAGGAATTAATGTGGAATTTTGACAAAGCAAAGATAGCAGCAAGTTCAGTATTTGTTCTGAAGAAAGTACTAAACGACAATGAAACAAAACATGAATGCATTGTCAATGATCTTTATGGTAAATGTATTTTCAAATTTCAATCTCAGGACCGGCCCTTTGACCAAGGTATCAGGCCTTAGAGGCTATTGTGAAAATGACCAAGATAAGAGAGGCTATGACCAAGGTAGAGAGACTATTGAGTGAAATTTCTCATGTTCAAAAACCTAGTTTCCCTTTGGGGTTGTAAATTAGTATCATCACGGGAGTGGGAAGTGATCATCGAAGACATGTGTAGATAAAAATTGACAAGCAGCTCTTCAGAGACACGCCCATTAATGTTGGTCGTGGCATTACTGACCTAAAGAGGATGGTGGAGGATCAACAAGTACAGTTGACCGAGATCTGTCAGGATACTCGTACTCAATTTGCTAAGATCCGTGAGATGCTGCAGGGGTTGACTCTACAAATCCGCCAAAGGTCAAAAAGGGTAGAGGAGGATCGCGCAAAGCGATTTGTCCACCGCCAACCTCTGAACCAGAATAGGTACCGCGTTGAGGGATTTGCCCGCAACCAACTTATTCACCAAAACATCTCCGGAGGATATTCTTATTATCACTGCGATAGTAGGAATAAAATTTGAAGGTGAGTTATTCAAGAACTATGATGATTATCAATCGATAAAACGACAACCAAATTTCAGGTATTATAACAATTTGCCTAAATTTAGTGGTTGTGAATATTTTGAGGATATTCTAGATTGGATACTTAACCTTAAGGATGCTTTTGAGTATATGAAAATCTCGAATGAAGAAAAGTGGAGGTATGTGTTGTTAAAGCTTACAGGTCCAGCACTAGATTGGTGGGATAAATTTGCAATCTTTACGAGATCAACAGAACAAGCGTCATATTTGTGCATGGTCAAGAATTAAAAAAATGTCTGATGGAGAGATTTTTGCCACATAATTATAAACAATTATTAGATGAGATATACTGATCAAATCAACAAAATACAACTACTCTTGCCAAAGATGTTATTGAAGAAATTTTTAATGTACATGGTCGTAGTGGGAGTTAATGATAAAAAAAAATTGATATCGATGGTCAAGTTGTTGATGACCAAAATAATAGTTCATTGGAGGTGGTTGATACTAATTTTAGTGTCACGGAAGATAGTCCGGCTAGCGATACTGGCGTATTTGGGCTGAATTAGCTCAATCAAATGGCAAATGATTGTGTGCGGGCGTGCCAGAAAAGAAATAACTTCAGAGAAGAAATTACTCTTTTCAAATTGATTTGAAATAACTAATCTCAATCTGGCAATTGTGTTATCCGTTCGATTACCTCAACTAAGAGGATTTTTCCTTAAGGTATCAACTAAATAAAAGATTGACGCGCTTCGAATCAGAAAAGATGATTGAACACAAACAAACTTGAATTTAATCAAAGATAAATTTGTATACAAACACTCTTAAGACTCTTTCAAGAATAATACAGAAATATAAGTACACTGAATTTAATTAAAAGTAGACTTACAAACGACTATTCTTTGGTAAAAAAAAAACTTACAAGAAAATAAGAGAACTTGAATTTAATCAAAAAGCAATCTTACATGCAAATAAGCTTTCAACTTACAAAAAGATCCTACTTTAAACTAAATTGTATGAGTTGTCAGATGATATGAATTTTTGTGGGGGGCTTCTCTCTTCGCTTTACTTCTCTATTTATAGACACTGAGCCTGCCTTCGATCTCTACGTCTTCGATTGATGCCCACGTTGGCCACTCAAAACGGTTGAGGAGGGTTTTCGAACGGGTACATTGATTTTCCAGAATTCTTTCTTCCCCTGCATGCTTCGATCATGGTGTTCATGGCCACTTCCTGGATCGTGGTTCCTATTTTCAAGCAACGTGAATTAATACAACACGTCTGGCTTCCCAAATGATCCCCTGTAATTGCATCCAATTTCGGTTATAAAATAAGACAGTGTGGATACCGTTCGATGATCATAATGCTTAAATCAACGGTTAAATCCTATAACTTCCCAAACCATCACTTAATTGTTACCCAAATGACACCGGTTCAATCCAAAACGACATCGTTTGTCATTAAAACAGCATCCTCCTTAATTACCGTAATCCTCTGTAATTGGTACTCAATTGGGACAGGTTCCGTATGGCCGCCGTATCATTCGGTGCCACGTGGAATTTTCTCATTACGTGGCACATTTTAGGATGTAAACACGGCGAAAGTAAATTGGTATTTGAAAAAATAAATTCAAGAGAATCGGCCAACAATCACGTCAAAGCATACATCCATGGAATGGATTCAAACCATGATTGTGAACATAACAGAATTAATGTTGTTTTAGTCGATTTTTTAGAATTGTTTTTGGAAGGAAATCAAGGAGTTGAAATATTCAAAGTATCTATTTCTTTGGCACGGAAGATGACAGATTTCCAACGAGTTCTTTTGAAGAAAATGAGACTGATGTAAGACAAGATTCTGGAAGATTTTATATTTTTATTTTAGAATTAGATCTTGAGTAGGATTTTAATTTTAGCTTTAGAAATATCATGTTTCTTTATTTGAGTAAATTTTATTTTCCAAATTTATTAGTTTCCCCAATTTTCGGGATTCTTTATCTTTAAGTTAGTTTGCTAGGGTTTGGTCTCTTCTCTCATAAAAGGGGTTGTAATCACAAAATTATTCAACTTTTTTATCAATAATATTACAGACTTTGTCTTTCTTCTATTCAATAACGGCTTGTTGCTATGAGTTTCTATCTCGTTTGCATTAGTACGCTAACTAATCTCTTTATAAATTCCACTGTTGAGATTAGTCCCTAAATATTGATTAATCGGGTGTAAGTAAGCTAATCCGAACACTCTGAGTCAATGGCAGAGCTACAGTGAGACTAGTGGGTGCCCGTCCCCCCACTAGCTCAATAATTTTAATTTTACCCCAAATTATAAAGGTCATGACAATTTGTATTCAAAAACTATACACATTTTTCCTCTCATCTAGTATCTTTGTTACGTTTCCAAAAAAAATTCTCTTTTACGTATTTGTTTTTCATAAAGATTCGTTATCCATATGTATATTATAGCATTTTAGTTCATTTCTTTCATATTGTGGTTGTTTACTATAAGTAGAAGATAACAAATTCTAAGATCACGTTCAATGGTGCCCCCACCGATCTAAATTTTTGACAACATCACTGCCGTGAGTTACTAGATTTTTATTTATTTTTTGTCTCCAATGCCTAAAAAAAGACCTACTTATCTGCTAAACAGATAACTCAATGGTTAACTCATCATTCTTATTTTGTATTAGTATCTACCTTGGTTCATTTCCCAATACAGATGACAAAATCGTCCGAATCGTTAGTTACTGGAATAGTACAGAACCTATTGGTGCTAGTTTTAACCGATTTTTTAACTGTGGTTTTCATTTTTCATTTTGAAAAACTGGCCAATTTAGTTCCGATTTTAGTTTCATGTGATAACCATAATCGAACCGCAAGATAATTACCTCGCCAATTCAGTTCCGGTTTTGGTTTCATGTGAAAACAGAACCAAACTATAACCATAATCGAACCGCAAGATAATTACTTAAACACACATAGTATAGATGTGTATCCGTTTGTAACAATGTATAGTCGGACAATTCATGTGTTATTCGCGAGGTAATTGTCATTCATCTTTTAACATTATTGTGCTGTTGAAATTGATTCTCCCAAAAATTACAACATCTACCCTCATCAATATGTCACATCTATCCATTCTCTATTTTTACGAAATAAAGATGGATTGGAGATACTCTTAGTTCTAGAGAGAAAATACTGGCCCGTTCACTTTCCTATGCTTCTACATTGTGGGACACATGGCTTCATTTCTTTGGTTTTTGAGATTACACATTATCCTTTTTGTACACAAATCCTAAGTCACATAAAGCGCACGCGAGTGTGCAAGCGTGAAAGTGTTTTTCAAAAACCACCAAAACAACTAAAAATCACGGGTGCGAGGATTGAGAGCGCGAACACAGAGCAAGGATTGAAAATGCGAGCGTTGGTCATTTTGAAAGATTATGTGACTAAGCACAAACCTGCGTATAATAAGAAAGAAAGAAAAAAAAGCACAAACCTTATCACCGGTGCAAGCCAATTCCGATAGCTCCTCAAATCCATCTTTCGAAGGTCATAAAATTCTAACAAATCAAAGAGAAAATGTGATGGATTTCCTTTTGTCCTTGATCTTTCAAAGGGGAGTAATAGCTACCTCAGCTATTTTCCACATGAAGGACAATTTGAGAAACTTACACCGAACCAACCACTGATGTTTTACTCAGACAGCCAAGATTTGGGCACGAGCACCTCCAAGATTTGGTTTGATGGATTTAGCATACATTGAAATCGTCTCTTCATAAGTTCAGAGTTTTTTGATGCCATTTTACGGTTTCTAATTTTATGGGGGCCCTTTTTTTGAAAATTGTCGAGGCACGCGGGTGGTTGCGTAGAAGTTGTTTCTAGACTCAATTAAATATTTTATCTATTCGTATTTGTCTCAGAGCTTTATTATATACGGTTCAAATTAAGCTGCATAAACAGAGTGTATTGGATCAAATCGAATAAACTTAACTAAACCAACACCAAAGTTATTTGGTCCAATTTCTGGTTACAACGGTTTCAAAACCTAGTAAACCAATTTAGTGGTAAAATTAGTGCCAAATTGGACCAAATTAACCGAACAAAATTGAACTCCTTGATTTCGATCATTATCTCTTGCTTTCCATTTCCATCATCTCTATTATAAAACAGAAGGGTGTGGAGATAAGTTGTTAGAACGGCTTAGATTCATTTGATTCAAAGGCTGTAGTATTTCCTCCCATTTTCCGATTAAGTGTCCATAGTTTTCACCTAAATCACACAACTGCTATTCCCTTCCAACAAGGATGCATAGTGCCGTAGGCACGGGTTAGCACTAGTCTCTATCTATTATAAAACAAAAGGGTGTGGGGACAAGTTGTTAGAACGGTTTAGATTCATTTGATCCAAAGGCTATAGTGCATCCTCCCACTTCCCAGTTAAGTGTCCATGGTTTTCACTTAAAACACAAACAACTATCATCCCATTCCAACAGGGATACGTAGTGCCGTAGGCATGGGATAGCACTAGTCTATATAATAAGATAGGATTGGGTTTGAATCCAAAAGACAACCAATGGTCCAGAATGTCTCCTCTATAAATCTAGACCGTTGGTTGTTCAAGGGTTATCATCATCGCATTTTGGTAACCAGCTGATCAAAAAAAAAAAAAAAAGGATCCTTGAGATTGATTCCCTGTGATTCAGGGATTTAATTTTTTATACTATTTACCAAATATTGACATTTAAACTTCTATTGATTATCACATAAATTGGGAAATAATGCTTACAGCCACATTTCTGGGTAAGAATGGATCCTTGTGATTCAGGGAATTAATGCCGAAAATTAGGGTGGTTTTCAAACCCTTTTTTTTTTTTGAACGGTAAGATCAAACGTTTGCTACTTCAAACATTTCATTTTTTCCTGTGATTATCAGATAAATTGTGATTTTATTCTTAATACCTTCTCAGCCGAAAAGGTCCACGTTTGGTACTTCAAAGCTTTCAAATTGATTTGATTATACCTTCTATTTAGAAGGTCCATGTTTTTTACAGTTTTTTTTTGTCACTGGCATACAATTTTCACGTTTTTCAACTTCTGAACGACCATTACCGATAGTGAGATAAGTTCAATTTCTTGAACGTTGCAAGAAATTCAAACATTGAAGGATTTTTTTCAATTCTCATACAAGTTTGATTTTCTCCTTGAACGATTTTTACTCATATTGGGTTTTTTTTTTTTGCCAAAAATTGGGAGTTTCTTGAACGATTTATTTCAGTTCTCATGCAAGGGATTCTTGAAGGATTTTTGTCAATTTTCATGCAAGTTTGATTTTTTACTTGAATAATTTTTACTCATATTGGGTTTCTTTTGCCAAAAATTGGAAGTTTTTTGAATGATTTTTTTAAGTTCTCCTGATATGGGAACCCATTCCAATCAAAAAAGAAAAATGATTTGGCCCATCATCTCTTCAGCGAACATGGACGCAGCCCTTTCTAGCGCCATTGTCGGGGGTCCGCAGGAAATCATAATAGGTATGAGATTACATGTCCTTTCTTTTTTTCCTAGCATATATATAGCACAAGTATGTTTGGAAAGAACGAACCCCCAATCACGTAATGAATTGCAAGGAGGAAAAAATCAGGGTTGTTAAGCGGCAATCACAATTACAATCACGGCTGCCAGTTACTAAAATTTTTCAATTTCCTTTTCAGTTTAGGAATCACAATCACGGCTGTGATTTTGTGGGGTTTATTATAAAATTTTACAATCACAATCACGGCTGTGAATTTCTCTCTCTCTCTCTCTCTCTCTCTCTCTCTCTCATACACAGAGACACAGAGATATCTACACCCTTTCCACCGTTGTTGAGCGGCAACCAAAAAAGGTTCCCGTAAAGGTAAAGTAAAGACGATATAATGTGTTCTTTTTTAATCAGCATGATACAATGTGTTAATATTAGTTTTCAATTTCAACTTCTAATTTGATGATGATTTTTTATTCCAACTTATGATGCTGAACCATAAGGACCATTGCAGACATCACCGAGACACCGATAGTGAGGTAATCTTTTGTTCTTCTGCTTCAACAGTTTTTCCATTTCTAATGCACGGAGCTAAATCCCCTTATCTACAGTTTAAAAAAACAAAGACGTTACGAGAACGGAATTATAGCCCTTCGCTATTCTATGAAGATTAAGGCTCTATACATGAACGGAATACCATTCTTGATGTTTTGATGCCATGTATGCCTGAGTTTGCATCAAACGTATTGAAAAAAGAGGGAAAGTGATGAGTGGTCCCATTAATATTTTTGTGGTTTGGAGTTTTGTTGGTGATTATTATAGATTTTCATGTTTAATCAAATTTTTTAACAATACGTTTGCTAAGAATATAGATTTTTTTATGTTCATAGATATAGATCGATACAGATTTTTTTATGTTCATAGATATAGAACAACTTAAGAATATTGGTAAATTGTGCTTCTCATTTTGCTAACATCACAACGTTTTTTAATGTTTATGGACATAGATGCAAAAATAAAGATTTAATCTATCCATTCCTTGTTTTCAGAATCCTAAATTCCTAAGATTTGTATTATTGTACAAGAGAACAAGAATATCGTCCATATTTACACCCTAAAATTAAGGAGATAGGACTGGTTTTGAAGCCGATTTTGAATGTCTAGAAAGTCTAAAATCAAAATGACAAAGAAGAGAATGATGAGAGACATGTTTACAAAAAATTGTAAGCAATTGGGGTGTTTACTTGAGGCTAGGGGCCTTTTTTTTTTAATGTCTTTTAATAACTACCGACATAGGAAAATAAATAGTGCAAAACTAATTAGCGCCCTATTCTTTTTTTTTTTTTTTGAATGGCAACACCCTATTATTTTTTTCCTTGATAGTTGTCAAAACAACATTTCATTAGAACATGTGTTGTTATTGACACTCTTTTAAATGTTACCATATATGCATCGATGAAAATATTACGATGTAAACCAAACACACCGCAAACTGGAGTTTTGCACTACAAGAAAAATTATGTTTAGTGACGAAAAAGTGGCGACAAAATATAATTTCGTCACTAAATGAGTATATTTGGCGACGAAAAAATAAATTCGTCACTGTTTTGACAACTTCCGTGACGAAATTATTTCGTCAGCAATTATAACTATTTAACGACAAAAAAGATATTTTTGTCACCAAAGGCACTTATTTAGCGACGAAATAAAATTTTCGTCACCAAAAGAGTAAAAAAGGAGACGAAATTATTTTTTGTCGCCAAAGATAACTATTTAGTGAGGAAAAAAATATTTTGTCGCCAAATGAACCAATTTGGTGACGAAAAATATTTTTCGTCTTCTTATTACGTTTTCAGTGACAAAAAATTTATCCTTTGGTGACGAAATTTATGAATTATGCTTTGTCCCCAAATATATTTTGGGCATAACTCTTTGCTCAGAACTCCGATTGAGATAATTTAAATTGGGTTTGAACAATAACATAAAGAGCTACGACTTTGATGTTTATCAAAATTGCTAATTTTAATGTTTAATGATTCAAAATGCCATTCAAAATATATTTTAATGTTAAATGTATGTGTTATATATTAGATATTTCAAACATATGTGGAAAAGTTTGTGTAGTGCAGTTGGTTTAAGCTTGCGTGCAAAATCTAGGAGGCTTGGGTTCGAAACCCAGTAGGAGCAAAGAAAGTGAGAAATTTTTTCACATATAAAATGTCTTTTGCGACGAAATATTTCGTCACCAATGGGTCACCTTTGACGAGCCAAAGGGAATAATTTGTGACGAAATTTTTTGTCGTCAAAAAGGCACAATAGGTGACGAAAAAAATTTCGTCACTAAGTCATTTTTCCGTGACGAAATTTTTCGTCGCCAAAAGGCACTATAGGTGACAAAAAATAGATTTCGTCGCCAGGTAGGAATCCTCGACAACCTTTAGTCGACAAATTTTTTTTTCGTCACCTATATTATTTGTGACGATTTTCATTCGTCATCCAATGCAAATTTTCTTGTAGTGTTGTGTTCCTTTTTTTTTTTTGTCACTCATTTAATATTATGGGAGTCTATATATATCTTTAAAACGTTTTCTGTTGTTATTTCTATGATAACTTTTGACTATTACTCTCTTTCAAATTTCAGATAACTTCTTGGGACTTTAACTAATCATGGACAATCTAAGCGTCTGGCCATGTGAGTTGAACCGTTTCATTTTTTACCTTGGTCGTAACAATCAAATTAATTGTTTCCCATGCATTCAGTGAATTCTTCATTTTCTTATGCAGCTCAACGGTAACTTGTAGAAAATGTAAGAACTATTTACTCAATTGCATTGCTTAATCTGACTTTATATATTTGATTCATATTTGCTTTGTTTTATTTTTTCAATACAAAGGTTACGTGTCTTTGAGAAAAAAATATAATTGTGGTGATTCATAATGAGTAAGAAGTTAATCGTATTTTTACGCATGGAGTATGCCTACCAATGCCATTATTAATTTACTCCCTTTGTAATGTAAGGGGTTAACCAATTGATAAAAGGGATGTGGTGCCATACAATACAATACATACCTGTCAAGAAAATATAATTCTCAGATCACTGTGAAAGTTTGTCTTGGAATAAAATTTATTAAGTATATCCACAAGTACATTTACAAAGGTCATGATCATACCATGATGGTATTGAGAGACGAATAAACAAGATCTAGAATTAAGGTAACTATTATTAGTCATCATTTTAATTTTACAAGAAGGGATTCTTGCTCATTAATTATTTTTTTAGGTTGTTATTCATGTTCCTAATTGTGCTTTTTGGATGAAATAGATATGCATTGGTACAAAAACTCTTGGGAGGCAGATGGAGAGATAAATTTCAAGACAATAAGACCTATATTGAACACATTTTTTCCCCCTACGTAGTGTATCAGATTTGACTCTATATAGATTTTTTGGTTTTTTATGCATGTTAAAATTGAATTTTATGAATGCAACATAGTATTGATTTTGAGTTTTGTAATTTGGATTAATATAGTTTAGTGTGTATCCTATCAATGTAATCATCTTGGTATATGTAATTGGGATTATCATTAGTAGTGATGTACACACGGGTAGGGGTTTAACAAATAAATTTTTTTGTTGCGGAGTGCTACAGGCATAGGTAATTGGCATAGGTAATTAGCATATCAAAGTTTTGCAACAACAAAAATATACTATTTGTTAGGACTGTGAGGGACACCACACACACAAACACACGCAGTGATTTCAGAGAAAAACTCTCATTGATTATATATTCACACAATATACAATAAAAATGAAAAAACTCTCCGGGAACCACACACCGGTTCCTCTCCGGGAGGCTACAGACCGACTCCCCACGCTCGCCTCACCCTCTCCGTCACATTATGTCACACACTAACCCTGATAGGGTTTACAACTATATATAAGAGACTCCAATAAGAGACTTCAAAGGTAAATACACTCAATACCCAACACTAAGGGTATTGCATAAATTAACCCACCACTATGAGTGGACTCCAACAATCACGTCCTCCACCTAGAGTGGGTAATCGTTGCATTCGTCCAGCCTCTCTAGCAAACGCCTATGTCACTCCAAGTCTAGCTGTTAGCGTCCCCTCACCGAAGTACTCCTACCTGATTGAATGTCTCTTTGCAAGACTAGATCTTCCGAGGCTAAACCCACAATGTTATCCAGCTGTAATACCGACATCTCCGCCGATATTAAGCACCCTTCAATAGGGTGCTCGCACCCTCATCCGAAGTGCCCGCATCCTTATCAGGATGCAATCCGTGACTCCATCTCTTCTTCTCATGCGGCTGCATATCATGGAAAGAATCCAATCACAAAATGCACAAAGGAAGAGATCCCAACGATTCATCGTTTGGTCTCCATCTCAATCCCTCTGTTCGGAGCTCCCATGAACATCTCCCAAACAACCAGTTGCCCTCTATTTGCAGACTATTCCATACACAATCTGATTCGGTGACCGACACTCCTGTACATCTCAGGTCATTACTCCTCGTACTCCAGTGCCCTTCATGTGTATTTCCGCAACTATTGCTTCACCTGTTCATTGTCACCAAAAACTCATATTGCTTATTTAGTATCAAACACCAGCTTCATCTATCTGTACTCTCCACAAGCATGTATGGGTTGCCCATCATCATCCTCATGCAGCCCAAATTACAACTGCAACTCCTGATGATAGGTCTTCAAACCCGATTGAACCAGATTGCCTCCGATCACTGTTAATCATCTCCACAAACCATCATTCAAGTAAGCGTCTGTGTCACTACCAACCCGAGTGTATCCTTGCTCACTAGTTTCGTGTATGTTTGCACTGATCAACCTCCGATCCCTGCAAGTCTGCGCCGTCAATCATCCTTTCTGCCACTTTCTATCAACTCCTTACACTCCCGTCAACTCTCCCCGAGTCTTCTCCCTGCCACTCATCCATTTCCGTTCCATTCCTGGCTTTCCTCAACATCCAGGATCTCCATCGGAATCGATCTATCACTTCAATAAGCACCTGTGTCATACCAGACGAGCAACCTAGCCCGAATGTAATGTATCCTTGCTTACTAGCTCCTCAATGGATCACCCCAAACATCCATGCTGCTTAGACAACCTCCTCGCAATCCAAACCGCCTCCAAACATGCGATTTCATGCTCCACTAAGCACTCACACCAGCTAGGGGCCTCCAATCCGAAAACAGAGCACGCGCTTGCATCCGGAACGTCGAGATAGTCAAAATTAACTACTCATACGTGAAAAACAAAGTCCAAACGGCTCCAAAATCGCGAAAAACAAATCTGATTGCAAGGCTTTGACCCTGCTGACGTGGCAGCAATGTGGCGTGCTCCAAATGGCCCTGCAACACAGAATCATTTCCCTGGACAACCCACTGACCAAGCTTCACGTGCTGTCGTCCTTTTTTTGGCCTTTTTCCTTTTCAGACAACACCAGGTACGAGAAAAAAAAGAAGGGAAATAAACGTTTTGACCAGCGAGTGCACCACATGCGCGACTAGATCTAATGCCCAGTCACGCGCCACCTTTGACCGGCGCGTGCAGCCTCATCCGGCCACCTCTGGCGACTTTCCAAGCACCCCCGAGATCATCTCTCCAAGACGCATCTAACCCTATGCTCCAAACTTCAATCCAAGGAACTACGAGTACAGGCTTTTTAAAAACGTACGCGCCGCCATTCTGCCACATTGACCAGCCATTGCCGCCACCTCCGAGCTCCTTCGGCGACGTGCTATCCCAATTCGTGGTCATCTCCTTGAGGTGAATACAACCCAGTGCTCAAAACTCGTCTTTGATCATCCACAACCTCGGGTTTTTCAAAACAGCCTCTCTACCCGTCGATGACTCTGCCCTCTGCGATCGAATGGCCCGCGCGACCTCCTCGGGTGACAAAACACAAGGTTTGTGAGCAGTTTTTTTTTTAGAAATCGAACCCGGGTTTTTCCGGTGTCCATCTTCTTTAACCCCGCTTTGATACCAAATGTTAGGACAGTGAGGGACACTACACACACAAACACACGCAGTTATTTCAGAAAAAAACTCTATTTGATTATATATTCACACAATATACAATAAATATGAAAAAACTCTCCGGGAACCACACACCGGTTCCTCTCCAGGAGGCCACAGACCGGCTCCCCACGCTCGCCTCACCCTCTCTCTCACATTATGTCACACACTAACCCTAATAGGGTTTACAACTATATATAAGAGACTACTCCAAGAGAAAATACACTCAACATTCTACCCATTTTTTTCAACATGTCCTTCCTTTTCTCATTGCTCAATCCGTAGTTTTAGTTGCCTTCGACAGATATAAGGTCGGAAACTGATGGGATCCGGATCTCCTGTCCTAATTTATCTGTTCCACTCCCCTGTCTCAGTCTTCTAAACGCACCACGTGTCCACTTCCTCTGTCCAACTAACGGAGCTACTTGCCCAGTTACTCTAAATTCTTTCCTATTCCTTTTTAGGTTCCCCACTTCTCCAGTCCAAAATACTTTTCTCCTGTCCTACTCTTCCGTTCTGCATGATGTTTTTCTCAACGTGATAAGTTAGATTTTTTTAATCGAAGTATATTCCATTAAAATGCGGAACGGCACTTACTGCGATTTCATCCGAAAATAGTGACAAAAAAAAAACGACACCAACCCATCACAGAGAAATAACACATGAAAAGCAACAATCTGTCCATTTTTTTTAATCGAAGTATATTCCATTAATTTGCCAAACGGTACTTACGGCAATTCCATCCGAAAATAGTGGTAAGGAAAAACAACACTAACCCATCATAGAGAAATTACATATGAAAAGCCAACAATCTGTCAATTTTTTCTAATCAAAGTATATTCCATTAATATGCCAAACGGCACTTACAACGATTTCATCTGAAAATAGTAACAAGAAAAAACAATACCAACCCATCACAGAGAAATTACACATGAAAAGCCATCAATCTATCCATCTAGCCGCCTCAGGATGGCGTGAAATCTAAATCAGAGACTGCAAAAACAAAACTGAAGGAAACAGACAAAAACGAGTAGAAAGCGTAGAACAAAATCAAGGACTACTCCAATAAGTACGCCTACGTTAGATTGGTATAGCAAAAAAGGACATATGAGGTTTGCTCACTTTTGGTAATTAGCATAATAAGATCATAACTACAACATTCACTTCTAATCTTGACACCCCTGCCGATCACAAATTTTTTTTTTGACAGCCCTTACTTGAAGTAAATATCACCATCTTCAACTTCAACTTGATTACTTCTCTGGTTGACCTTCATACTAGCTATTGAACCAAATGTTCTCATCCAGTGGTTGTGATAATGGAGCCTACAAATGATGTGGAACTACAATTACAGCTGATCGAGATTTAGAATTACAAAAACTTGAAGCATGTTGGTGCTACCCAAATACCTCCAGTAATTCAGTCATGGTGGTAGGCACAGCTTGAGATGATTGGGTTAACTGGAAAGGTTGGTGAAACATCCGGTGATTAGCCGGAACACCCATGCTAGTTGAGGAGTTGTAAGATGATAGCTACGAAATGTGCCGAGCCTATGTCCTTCCCAATCTGTCCTCTTGCTTCCTCATATCGCCCTTTGTTGTTCAAGTACCATGCCTGAAGCCCAAGGTATGCACAAATTTATGGCAAGGCTAGGGAAATAATATGGTGGATTTCTTTGACTCAAACTAAAA
>BPLS01010778.1:0-18866 GCA_019656275.1 Rhododendron kiyosumense | reverse complement strand
CGGATAACCAGTAACCGGATTTGATCCACGTTTGAGCAGATGAAAACGGGAATTTGGAGGAAAGAAAGAGGAGGAAAAGGGTGGGTATAGTCAGTGGCATGGCCATGGAAGAGTGGTAGCTGACACTTGCGGCTAATTAGCAAGCAATTGATGTCATGTGGGTTTAAATTCGAGAAAAACCAATAGACGTACTCCTCACTCCACAGTCATCCCGGTGTGAGCTAGAGCAGCAACGCTAGAGTGAGGATCTGGCCGGACGGTCTGATCCTAATCACATATCTTTAAACGACGTCAAATTTCTCATAAAACTAATACTTGCTAATACAGTGGTTAATGATATCTTACTCCATCCGTCCTAAACTAAATGACAATTTTCAAAATTTTAGACGTCTTAGAAAATTATTCAAAATACTTTCTATGAGAAATACTCCATGAATCTTGTTTAATAAATTTGAATCAGACTATTAGATGATTTTCAAAATTGTAGAAAACATCATAAATGCCCAAATAGAGAAGAAAATTTCAAAAGGCTCAAAGGCGGACAATGTCATCCATTTTGGAACGAAATAAGTATAAATCAATGTTGTTTTGTATATGCCTAATCATGGTGTATAATCTTATTAAGGGGGTGTTCAGACAAATAAGCCACTTTGGCTTATTTTTTGTCCTTATTCAAAATTTTTTCGCATCACTTGGCTTATTATCAATTTTTTGGGAATTATTGCATCCTCACGACGAGAGAAATCTAAAAAGTAAATTTTTTTGACCGAAATCTAATTTTTTTGAATAAAGACGAAACAAGTGGCTTATTGGCTTATTTTTGTTTTTTTATCGGTTTGTTTGGCTCATTTTTAACGGAAAAGCCAACAGCTTATTGAGAAGAACAAGGCTTAACACAGTGTACCCTACCTCTTGTTTTCTTCTTTTCCCAGTTTCGACCTTTCAACTGGCTTGTCGGGGCGACCTGACTTATTATTCTAGTCAGTTTTTTTTTTTGAAAAGAGTCTAGTCTATTTTTAAGGCTCCAGTCCTTCACCCATCAAATACGGCAAAAATAGAACAGTCTTCCAAATAGACCATTTGATGGGAGAATGAAAAAAGGGTTGAGTTGAAATAAAGAATATCTACCCAAGTTGGTAGCCCAGTTGGTGTGGGCCACTGTTCCCCCTAATGAGATGGAGGTTCGAGTTTTAACAGGTGCTCGAAACCCGTTTGCGGATTAAAAAGGGGACTTTTCTCCAGTTGTGCATTACAGTAGTGCAGTGGTGACGATCTGTCCTTCCGAACGATAACTATGGCTCGAACTGGACATTTCAATGGCGGATAAAAAGCTCCTATGGACACGTCAAGCGGAATTATTACACTGATTGCCCCTCCTACCAAATATTTTAACACCAAGAAAACAATCCAAAACGGCATCATATGGGTTTCCGTGGAAGTTCAAGATGAGATTGATGGAACAATCCAAAAAGAGTTGTATACCCTTCGAATCCTCCCAATTTCAAAATGGTGCCAGCCATTTCAACCCATGTGATTGACTGATGTGGACTTTTGAGGCAAATTGACCCCATTATCATTTTTCTCCAATTTGAGATGCACCTCCTCCTTTCGGTAATGTTAAAGAAACCGACAGGAGTTTCCAACCATAGTCACAGACGGTGTACAGATATCTGAGTCATTCGATATATATAAATGCTCGATCTAATTATCCTATATTTCGGTGTTCATTTTAAAACTTTAACTCAAAACCGCATTGCCGTGGCATCTCAAACGGTTAAAAAAGGACAGCCAAGCCCGTCAAGCCTCTCATTTACAAGTAAAGTCAAACGGTGGGTGGATATATTTGGCATCCATTGCTTGATGTCTGACAGAAAAGTTAAATCCGTTGTTTACTTAAGAAAAGTGATCATTTCAGAACCAAACTTTCCACTCCAAAATCCACGCTAATGCTCAAGTTCTATTCCAGAACATTTTCTTAAAAAATAAATATTTATTTTATATCTTTAAATTAAAAAATAATATAAATGAAAATCAAATTTTTAATTTTTTTTACACTGTATTAAAAATCTCAATGAGATCTATCAAATAAGATTCATATTAATAGGAAAATTATTTGCGTAAATGCATGATTTTTGAGTTTGAAATTACTTTCTAAAAAAATAAATACTTATTTTTCTTTTCGAAACGGAACCAAAGAGCATCCACCCCATTGTGGCTAATTCTTGCACAAAGTTCGAATAAAGAGTAAAACGGCAAAAAGTCTGCAGCATCAGCTTCTAGTATTCTCTCTCTATTTTGCAATTTGTTTTCCTTTGCTGCTGTTTCTCTCTAGAACAAACGATGCACTATTCATCGTATCGTACTATGTTATTTACTATTTAGGTTTATTTACCTTTTTGGTCCCTAAAGTATTAATGAGTAGCCAATTTTATCTTCAATCTAAATATTTGTCCAATTTCGTCCCCAACGTTTAAAATGTGTGTCAATTTGGTCCTAACCCCTAACGCCATCTCTATTGTGCGTTAAAATGGAGGACAATAATTAGTGGTATTTCACCCCTCTACCATGAGAGAGAGAGAGAGAGAGAGAGAGAGCGAGAAGTATAAAAAAAACACACACAAAAGCAACAATGGCTTGCAAATGTCGATTTGAAGAAAACTGAAAACCTATCCTCAAGTTACAAAAACTTACAGAAAACAAATCCAATGCAAGCAAATAAATTTTAGCACCTAATGAGCGAACAAAAGTTTACAGAGAACATGAAAAGCATTCCTTGAAGACCCCCTTTCTGAAACCTGAAATCCTTGTCCAAATTAGCCGACACGACTCGGTTTATTAGCTGAGTTATGTCTGTGCTCCACCTGCAGATGAAGGTAACATTCGGGCATAACCCCAATGCTCTAATTTTCAATCCATTTAAATCAGTACGAAGATCTATTTTTTTTATCATTTTAACTTAAAGTGTCATAATTGTTTTTTGTCTATAGGACTCTCATAATCAAGTTTCTACTATAAAGCTCTAATAATTAAATTTCTACTTTATAGGGTCCAAAATAAAGAGCAGAAATTTGATTATGAGAGCCCTAAAGACAAAATTAATTATGACTCTTTAGGATAAAATAATAAAAAAATAAGATTTTCGCACCGATTCAAATGAATTAAAAACTAAAGTATTTAATTTTTTTAGTAGTTCGCTATAGAGTATACGTATTACGTTTGAGAAAAAATAAAAATAAAATAACATCTCAATATTATTTTGGAAGAATAAGGAAATAATATATTAATAGACCATAAATTAGAATAGTGAGTCGATGCAGTATATATTTTAAAAGCAACTAGCTAAAGTAATAGAGTTATATTTTAAGATGTAATTTAATCTAAAATTTAAAGACACTGATTCGGATACTTTTATCGCTATACGGCATTTTTTAGCGTTAAATCAAGGCTCCGTTTGTTTCGATCTACGTAAAACATTTTACTGTAAAATCTTTACAAGTTTGTTTATTTTTTGTTGTTTGGCTGACTTCCAAAATTAGGTTGTGATGAAAATATCTCTCATACATTTGGTGTTGAACGAAAGAATACCACAATAACTTTTTTGGATAAGAAAATAGCAGACCAAGCCAGCACCACTGCTATTCACCCAGAAGCCCACTAATTATGTCCTAAAGGTCCAAAACTTCACACGCAAATCACCTCGAAAAACAACTTACGGGATTTTTTTGGCCAAGTCATTTTACACCTTATAAGCTCCTTAGAAAGCAGCTAGATTTACCACTTAAGGATGAAAAGCCTCCTTTTTTGACTTGGTGTACTTTGCAACTTTGCATAGTAATTGACTTGGTAGTTGAATGGGGGCCAACTTTGCATAGCAATCTATCTCTATTTTTTTGTTTTCGTTCCGTTAAGATTTTTATTTTTTAAGTACTTATTTTTTACTTTACGAGACAGATTATTCTCTCATAATACATCATTTTTAATTCAAAAAATAATTATTTATTTTAGTTAGTGAAGCACACCAATTAATTCTGATTTCTATCTACAATGATGTAGTCCAAATGTATTGGTATCTTTCGTAGATTCCAATTTATTATTCCTGTAACACGTTGCACTTGTCATATATTTGAGAATTTTTTTTTTACCTTAGCCTTTCAATTTTTTTTTGGTAATGCAGGGTGTCCCGGGCCAACTTGCGCATACCTCGGACTAATCCTATAGCCCCTCCCTCAAAACCATTTCACAGCTTACACAGGGATGAGGTGGCCTTAAGAGTTTTTGATAAGAAAATTTGAACTTGAGACTTTCAGAGGGAGCAAATCAAACTCATAAGTCCTAGATCAAAATCACTTCCTTGGGATTCCTTTGGGATCACTTCCGAAAAAAAGAAAGAGGGACCTGGAGTTCAACAAAACGCCCAAATCCAGATTATCATTTTTTGAACGGCAAATGCCCAAATCTAATGAGTATTACAATCTATCTAATAAAACAGAAGGGGTATCTAACAGAATATTCTTTTTTAATGGTTAAGATTTTATTCCAAGCACAAATTTATTTATTCATACAAACAAATCCAACGGTCTAGATTTCTCCACTCTTTACATACAAACCAATACGCGTGCATATTTCAATTATACAATATGCCCAAATCTAATGAGTATTACAATTATACAATATGCGTGCATATTTCAATCGGCGTCGGCAGGGGCCGGGAAGGAAGAGAATGAAAGAAGGGGAAAAAAAATGCAAAACTTGTGTAGTATCTTTTAATTGTTTTCTTTTTTGTTGTTAAAAAAAAAAAAACTTAATTGGTTCCTCTGGTACTGTCAGAGAGAATATTAAAAAATTAGAATTGAGGAAGTAATAATTGAGGACTGTGCGCAAAAAGAAAGGGTTGGATCACTACTAAACTCAAATCGAACGTAGTCGCGTTTCTTTTGGCGGAGATAGTAATGCGTGTTGCTGTACAGTGTGGTGTGACTGTTGTGCTGATCAAGGTTTCGTTTCTTGGTCTCTGTTGTCTCTCGGCTGCCCTTGACATGGCAGCAGTAAGGGTCATGATCGGCGTTTTTGGGTGGCTGAACTTAGGGTTAATTGAGTGTCGATCTGTTGTTTGCTCGTAGATTTTGCTTTAGTTTTTGTTTGCTATTTTTTTTGTTTGTTGATTTTCTTCTCTTGCGTGAGACTTTTTCTCACTTCTTGTGTGTATTGTTATGGTGGGTTTTTTACGTTATCTTGATAGTTTTTCGAGGTTGGAAACAAATCTTGTCTGTATGAAGTCCTGAATATTCGTTTGTGATCATTTATGCCTCTTTTGTGGTTGCTTTCCTCCCTCCTTGGAGATGGCTACCCGTTTGGCCATTCCCCGTTATATATTTTAGAAAAAATTAAATAGATATCCTATCAGAGTCATAGGGTCCACGGAGTTAAATGCTAAGTCTTGATCATTGGATGGTTCTGCCAATTGTCTTGAGTCATGGGTTCCACAGAGTTAAATGTTAAGTCTTGGTCATTGGATGGCTCTGCTAATTGTCTTGAGTCTTGGGTTCCACAGAGTTACATGCTAAGTCTTGATCATTGGATGGTTCTACCAATTGTCTTAGTCGATGTCGATGTCGATGATAAACCCTTCATATTCCAATTGACTTGGGCATGCTTTGACTTTGATCCAAAGACTCCACACATATTTCTTGGAGTTGTCTATTCTGCCTTTTTCATTTTTGTCTTCCTAGCCTAATGTAAGTGTACGAGATCATTCTGCTCGTCTATTTTGATCCTCATTTATTTATTGTTTTTTGTCCCACATATACCAAGTAATCGCTAAGACTAAACCAGTCATGCATCATTTTCAAAATGTATCTAGTCTTTGGGACCAATTAATTATAAAGCAAAAATACATATTATAAGTGTATATTTGTTTTATAATTAATATATTGATTTAGTTATTCTTTGGATTTGTAAATGAAACGTATCTTACATGTGAATCTAACTTTTGACCCTAGCAAGTAAAATTCCTTACTCCACCCTTAGGTGCAATGAATCTAATCTAATAGGTGACTCGTCGGCAGTATCATTACTGACATGCTCTTGTAAAGCCAAACAATGTTGTTTAGGAGTACAATTTCCTAACGGAGTCAACCCCGACCTTCGTCCATTCACTATTTCCTTTAATTTACTGCTCGTCTGAGAACAACTTGTTCAAGCCCTTTAATCAATTCAACCTCTCTCTCTCTCTCTCTCTCTCTCTCTCTCTCTCTCTCTCTCTCTCTCTGATTTAGAAATTTTGGGTAGAAACTGAGTTAATTAATTTTCTTTTGTGCTCAATCGTGCATATGTTTGTAGTATTATTTTGGGTGCTTTTGCTTGGATGATCAATGAGGGGTGTGGTAACATTTCTCAGTAGTGCAAAAGAAAATAGAAGGAGTAATAAACTTCCTTGCATATGATATGATCAGGCTTTCGAATCCTAGTGTGGGGATTGATTTTAATTGAAGCTAGGCTAGCTAATTGGCTAGGTAGGTATTGCGCACGTAATTATGAGTTACAACCACAAGTTGATACCACTGCTCATATCATCCGCTGGCTGCTGAAGGCGAGATCTAGCTAGCTAGTACTTACTTATACTAACTTACTACTTACACTTGGGTTCTCAAGCAAGCAATTAATGGATCGCAACGGCAATGCGGTGAAACGTCTGTCTAGCTAACCAACATATGGAGTATAATTTTAGGGAAAATGACGGCCCAGAACGTGTTTTGATAATTAATACCCGACGAGGACAAGTTAAGAACATTTATTACTACTGAAAATGTCATTGGCTGGTATTAATTATCAAAACACGTCCTTAGCCGTTATTTGCCCATAATTTTACTAGAAATCAACTCATACAATAATATTAATTAATGTAGCAGGTCTTCTTTATACCCTATCTTAGTTTCACATCAAAAGCTCAAATTTAATTACTACTTGAACATACAAACTGCTAGCTCAATGTTAAAACTCGAATGACCACTCTTC
This sequence comes from Rhododendron kiyosumense, assembly GCA_019656275.1. Classification (NCBI taxonomy): domain Eukaryota; kingdom Viridiplantae; phylum Streptophyta; class Magnoliopsida; order Ericales; family Ericaceae; genus Rhododendron; species Rhododendron kiyosumense. The sequence goes on along the minus strand of BPLS01010778.1, from coordinate 11,852 downwards.
AATGGTCATCTAGCAAGTATTTAATTAGAGCCTAGTTAAAGAGCCAATTCATGTCTCAATACCTTGGTCCTTTTTTTTTTTTTTTTCCCCCTTAAGTTTTATCAGCATCGCTCTTTATTTGCAACTTCCTATCTCATGTTATCAATTCATGTTGATGTAGCTAGCGGGCCAATTTTCTTAGAATTTCATCCCAACTTTAACGAGACTTCGCGAGGGATGATGGTATTGGTCCTCCGGATTGGTAAGATTATTTAACTAGATATCTAAGTACTACAAAATAGAAAAATTTTACCATTACCTGAGTTTGTTCACCCGTAGGCAGTGGGGTGAAGTTTTTTCCAATATGAAAAGTTACTTTTGAAAATTGTACTACTCAGACACACATCTTCATTTATTGATTTTTGAGTTTTTATCGCATCCAAATTTATAAAGAAGTGTCGTCCTTTACGTTAACATCACCACAGAAGAACAAGAAGAAGTCGCAAAAGTTAGTTTTAGTTGATCAACTGTGGAGTACTTAATTTTACCGAAACTTGATGGGAAAGTCTACAATACACAACTCTTAAAAGGGTGTACCATATGCACCTATTTTATGGTTCATTCATAATATTTTAGCATGTTTCGTAACTTTTTTTTCTAGAATTAACTTTTCAGCAGTACGATTCGTAACATTTTCATTATAATTCATAACGTTTTGGTGTATCTCGTAACCTTTATACGATTCGTAACTTTTTAGCAATACGATTCGGAACATTTTCTCAATAATTCATAACATTTTTGGGGGTGCATGTGATACACATTCAAATAAGGAATGTGTATTGTAATCTTTTCCAAACTTGCTTGAGAATTTGAGATAGTAATTGACTTGGTCCTCCATTGCCCTATATTTTTCAAATTAAGTGGCTTAGTGCTTGACCGATTTCCTAGTCTTAACTTAATGGGTTGCCCCAAGCGTAAAGCGGAGACCGACGTAGCACAATATCCGATAAGTCCGGAGTGGAATCCACAGAGACGGTGATGTGTGCTGACTAAAAACTCGGATTTTACTAATTAAACGGGCTCTTAGGTAGCCACCCCTTGTCGATTGATTTATAGATTAATTAATACCTAGAAATTAATTGTATTTTTCAAATAATTAAAAGGATGGTACGGTCGTAGAGTTCATAACATTCGCAACCAGTTTCAAACTTACCTGCTCCATTCAGTGTTCTGAAAAACATTTAATTTTAGATTGAAAAAGATACCCCATAAGATGCGAGACCTTATAGTCGTCGTATACCTATGCGCAGCAGAGAATGAGTTTTGGACCCCATTCTCCCGTTTACAATGGCTCCGACGATGCCCGGGTTCGTCCACGGGAAGTATTTTTCCAATCAAAGACTATTTTTTCGTTGTTTGAAAATAGAAGCAGTGCCTGAACTGACTACGGTGTGCTAATCACCCTGCGACCCTACCTGAATGACTACTCACTCATTATTATGCATGAAATAAAGGAAACCCTAGATTTAAATGAAAGAAAATAAACGAGAGATAACAATTAATTGAAAATCAATGAACAACTTTAATTAAAAACAAAAATTAAAACTAATTATCAAAGTGCGAGTAATTAAATAAAGCATCAAAAACTTGAAAGAAATAAAATTCAAAAGAAAACTAAACTTCAGAACGAAAAGCTTTGGCAGCCCCCGTTCTTTGTTTCGTCTGTGGAATAATATATACTCCAAGATGCCGCTGCCCTAGTTCGTTGTTTTCTCCGCGGAAAAATATCCCGATGCCGTGGCCTCCCTTTTATAAGCTGCTGCTGTAATGCCTCCGAAAACCCCCATTTTAGTTTCCTTTTCCAGCCGTACTCCATAATAAGCCTTGGCCCACCAGTTTTTTAATTGTGAATCATTGGGCCCACCTTGTTTCCTTAGGTAATTGAACACAGTCAGAGAGAATCAATTTCTTCAAGGAATTAACACCATAATATATCAATGGGCCTGCCATTTAATTTAGTTGATTGATTGGGCCTTGCGAAATAATCCCCAAACTCATGGATCAATATATCTTTGCACAAATAAAGCCCATTCGAATGTTACGCCTCTAAATACCTACAATACAAAAATAAAGCATAAAATTCCAGAGTAACAATATAAATGGATTTAGCAAGAATAAATTAGAGGCGCATATGTGAATATTTACACGCCTATCACTTAGAAACACAACTTTAATGGAAATTGGCTTTTCTGCAGTCCAAAAGCAAACTATAGAGGGCAATTATTTGGCATGATCCAAGTTAATCAAAAGTGTTTTCAATGAACTAGATAATATATTTACAGAATGTATCTTACAGATATGTTGTATCATTGATTGTTGAGATGAACTATCAAAATTGAACGGAATAGACTTCTTTGCAATGTGTCCTTCTTTCATACCACAAAACCAAAACTGTGAGTTGTCTTATGTATTCATCAATGTTTACCGGTTAAGCACCTCTCCATACCTATAAATTCATACTCCTCGAGACTCTCTTTTTTGGGCTTCACTTGGGATGCATAACAGTGATCCACCCCAGCTCATCTCATAGATTATGCAAGCAAAACATCTATGCAAAAAATCATATTGGTCATGAACAGATCGTATAAAATGGAAAATTTATGTTCCAAATTTTACTTGTCAGCTATTAAGTAAAAAAAGTTGCAAACCATCCATGCATTTATTTGTATTTGATCAAGATGTTCTTATGGATGTGCTTCTCTCTGGAATCTACAAGATGAACAAGTCTAGAAGAGTATGGAGCCTAGGATACAAGTATGAAGAGGAGCTTAACCCCGTACTCAAAATGTGATGCATAAACATAGTCACTGTAGTATTACTTGACATGAAAGGAGAACAAAATATGATGCATAAACATGGTCATTGTAGAATTACTTGACATGAAAGGAGAACAAAATTATGAAATAGCGTTGCCAAAAATGAATATCTACAAGCAGAGGCCTTTAATGAAGAAGGTACATGTTCAGAAAAGAAAGGAAATAACCTAACACCGGGCAGAAATCCAGCCACTAATCAAGTGCAAATTGGTAAATTGCAGAGTTACATATTGTGTCAATCCTTGACAGATTCTCAGCCCATAAATCTTGCAGAATCGGATACTAGCACGTTGCTTATTTCTCTCCTGATTTTACTCCTTCCTTTCTTGTATTGATTTGTAAACATTGTATCTTCCTTGTATACGGAATTCTCTATATAAGTTGAATACTAGAATTGACCTGCTCTGGTATTGTGAGCAAGGTTTTCCTATCAATTCAATTCCTCTTTATGGTATCAGAGCTATAGAGCAACCCAACCCTATCTTCTTCTTCCTTATTGTTTTTCTACCCCTTCTTCTACCATAAGAATGTCTACAGGTTCTTCAACCACTGTTGTTGGACGTTACCCTTATCCTTGTCAGATTAACGTGGCAAATTTTGCTTCACTTCGCTTAACCGAAACCAATTACTTGCTCTGGAGAACACAGATCCTCTCATTGATTGAAAGTCAAGATGTTTTAGGCTTTGTTGATGGAGGAGAACCAATGCCGAGTCGTTACTTACAAAATTCTAGCGAGAAAGCAGAGAAAGCTCTAAATCCTGATTTTCAGGCGTGGGTGAAGACGGACAGATTGGTGAAGGCTTGGATCACCAGTACTCTGTCCGAGGAAGTTTTGGGGCTGGCCGTTGGTCTTGTCACATCACGAGAGGTATGGGACGCGCTCCACACTTCATTCGCTCAGGACTCTCAAACACGGGAGTTTGAACTCAATTGTTCACTTCAAAGTTTGACTAAAGATGGTCGAACCATTTCTGAATATATTCGTTCATTCAAAACAATTTGTGATGAACTGAATGCCATTAGGAAACCTGTTTCAAATAAAGATAAAGTTTTCCAATTATTGCATGGTCTTGGACCTAAAAATGATAATTTTACTACTACCATGTTGAAACCACCTATGCCGTCGTTGACTGATTTGATTCCCATGTTACACAACCACGAGTTGCGTAACAAGAAGATTTTCAAGGAAGAACCGGTGCATACCATGGCATTTGTGGGTCATCAACAGAATGGTGGCGGTCCTCAATTTAATGGTGGACGGAACAGGAATTGGAACCAGAGAGGAAACACACAAAATGGATAGTATCAAAACTTCTCCTCAAAAGGGAAAGGTTTTGTCCAAACCAGTCCACAAGTTGGACCAAGAAAACCTCATGTTACAACTGAATCACCCCAAGGGAAAAGCAAGCCGCAGGAAAATCGCCGTGGAGGAGCAATTATATGCCAAATCTGTGACAAAGGGGGGCATGATGCACTTCATTGCTGGCAGCGTTTTAATCATGCTTATCAACCTCATGAAGTACCACAAGCCTTGGCCGCAATGACTCTAGAGAGTCCTATAGACGAGGATTGGCTTCCTGATACTGGTGCAACATCCCACATGACAGGTAACTGAGATAAACTCTTCAACCTCACTTCTTATACGGGAAGAGATTATGTGATGGTAGGTAATGGTGAGAAACTAAAGATAACACACATTGGTGATGCTCAATTACCTGCTAAGCATAATGACATATTACTGCATGATGTGTTGCTTGTTCCAGATATAAAAAAGAACTTACTATCGGTTTCTCAATTAACCTCTGATTTACCTTGCCACTTTGAATTCACATCTGATGGTTTTGTTGTTAAGGATCAGAAAACCAACCAAGTGATGGCAAGAGGGAATAGAAAAGGTGGCCTGTATGTGTTGGACGGAACGGCAAAGCAAGCCTTGTTTTCTGCTAGATTTCGTACTACTTCAGAAGATGTGTGGCATCAACGACTTGGGCATCCTCAGGCTAAAGTCGTTAGTTATCTAAATAACAAAAATATGATCAAGGTTAATGCATGGCATGCAAAACCTCATATTTGTTCTAGTTGTGAACTTAGTAAAAGTCATAAGATGCCATTTTCTCTCTCTCAAAGTTGTTCAATGGAGCCTCTTGTTAAAGTGCATTGTGACTTGTGGGGACCTGCCCCAGTCCGATCTGTTCAACATTTTCGTTACTTTGTTCTCTTTGTTGATGACTTTTCTCGGTATGCATGGCTGTATCCGTTCAGACGAAAATCAGATTTTTTCCAATACTTTCTCTTGTTTCAAAAAATGGTAGAATGCATCAAAAATTTTCAATCAGACGGTGGAGGAGAGTTTCAAAAGTCTGAGTTTCTCATGCATTTATCAGCAAATGGCATAGTGCACTAGATGTCATGTCCTAAGACTCCAGAACAGAATGGTGTAGTTGAGCGAAAACATCGACATGTGGTGGAGCATGGTTTAGCATTGCTTTTTCATGCCAATGTCCCAAAGAAGTATTGGGTTGATGCTTTCATGACTTCGGTATTTCTCATTAATTGAACACCATCAGAAAAATTAAAGATGAAATCACCTTTCTCACTTTTGTTTGGGAAAGAACCAGATTACTCCAGATTGCGAGTATTTGGCAGTCGATGTTTTCCTTGTCTCAGAGAATATGCAACGCACTACAAGAAAAAACACCATTCCCGACTAACCCTTTAGTCGGCAATTGTAGACTTTTTAGTCGGCAAAAACATTTCCCGACTAAATATTTTGGTCGGCACGTTAGTCGATGGAACGAGGTCGGCAAAGGTTTTTGCCGACTAAAAAAGGTTTAGTCGGCCAAAGTTTTTTTTTTTATCGACCATCATGTTTAGTCGGAAATTAAAATTTAGTCGGTAAATATTCAGACTATCACCAACTAAACTTTAGTCGGGGAATGTTAATACTCATTAGCGACTTGTTTAGTCGGCAATAAAAAATTTCTTTTTTTAAAAAAAACTGGGAAATAACAATCAGCGACTAATGTTTTAGTCGGCAATAACATATTTTTTTAAAAAAAAAATTGGAAAATAACAATCAGAGACTAAATTTTTAGTCGGCAATAATAGATTTTTTTTAAAAAAAATTTAGGAAATAACAATCAACGACTAATTTTTTAGTTGGCAATAACAGATTTTTTTTAAAAAAAAATTTGGGAAATAACAATCATAGACTAATTTTTTAGTCGGCAATAACTTTTTTTTAAAAAAAAAAAAAACTGGGAAATAATACCTTGGTAACCTCATTACATCCACATTTGCTAACGTGCTGTAATTAATAGGAAACTAAAAATTCCAATAAATAGAGTTGTCCACCAATTATTTAGTAAACAAATTATATCCAAATCCCTAGAGCGCAAAATAATGATCGAACGACAACAGGGGGAAAAACCAAAAATCGAAGCAACAGTATACTAACCATGTAATATTAAACAAAATGTATCCAAACAAAAAGTTCAACTCGCTGCACATAGAATCCACAACCAAAATCTAACGTTGATCTTCATAGACTGTAACCCAAAGCAGAACCATGGGATACTCCACTAAAATGACAATTTGTAAAAAAAACAAACAAACCACCATCTATTATGCAATATATGATCTTGTGCACTACCAAAATCAGATATGCAGTTGGTCTTCTACTATATTACAATACAGGATGTAGCAGGAATAGATGTAGCAAGAATATTGATTGAAATACTAACCTGATCAAAACTTGACGATGGAGCAGTCTTAATTATTGTATCCAGGGTAGGGAAGGGTACTTTGCTGAAAAGTGCTTAAGTTGTATAGTTTTGAGCTATTGCCGGTAGAAGCTGCACTGTAACGAGGTGGGGGAAGAGGGACCCTTATTGAAGCATTCCCCATCTGTCAACTGTTAAAGAAACAAAAAAAAAACGTATTGGTTTTAGTAACTGGAGGTTAAAGTCTTGGTCCAAAATACTTGTGGTCTAAGAGTTAATTTTTTACCTAAACTATTGACTTTCAGCAAAATGCGGACATGGACACTTGTAGTGTCAATATTCAAATGGACAAACTAGTGGGAACCTTAAAATTGTCAAAGGCTTGATCAGGATGTTATCATCAAACTCCCTCATCGTGTCCCAAGGGCCACCTCCTGCACCTACTAAGAAAAATGACAAGGGGTACTACGGTGATGAAGCATAAAAGTAAGTGTTCCAAAACAAAAAGACAGAAAGAGAAAGGTCAACCTAAGTCTCAAGTTATGAAAAGGTTGACACCTTGCTTTGATAAAAGCATCGATAGTTTACTCTTCCTGCGGACTGACTTGACCATGCGCATTATCAAAACTTCTTGTCACCTTATAGCAATGGAAAATCAATGAAGTACTTGACAATGGGCTCCCAATCCTTTATGCTAAATACTAAGTCGCTTCTCAAGTAGTCCGAGGAATTTTCATGTAGTTTCAAATGAGTTTATTTTGCCCTTCTATTCTTTAAGCAAATACAGAGCTCATTGACTGCTCCTACACCCATCATCACCTCTAAAAACTAAATGACTGCTCCTACCTCCATCCTAACAGGTTGACTGCTCCTACCTCCATCCTAACCTCTAAGAAATGGAGCTATGTAATTAAAATACAACCACCAATAGTCTATCAGTAGTTAACCAATATTGAGTGTTCTTCTAAATGAGATTCATGTACGCAACAAAGATTGTAATGCACAAAGATTCTGTAAACTATAAAGCACCAGGAAATCTTTTTATCTTTGACACTAGTAAGAGTGCACATAGTAAGAGGGAAATATGGCGCCAGAATTTGGTGCTTATCTTTCAGGTTTTGGCGCTCTTCTAGTTTTTTTGGGAAGCTAGTGCTAGGTCTCAATACCCAGCCCACTCCTCTCTCTCTCTCTAGCGGTCTAATAAGCTGCAAAAATACGCTGCAAAATATAAGAAGGTTTCCTTTGGATCCTGTTCAGTTTCCAGTAGCAATCCACAAATAGTATTTATGAACTAGTGTATCCCATCGCTCAAAGCATGAACATAGCTAGATACTAACTAATTAGAAGCCAAAACAAAAAATTGTCCTGACATTATGCATAAAAACTAATTGAGTCCATCTTATGGGCATGGACTCAATTAAGAAAGAAATAACTCTAACGTTAGAGCCATGCAATCTACAACATGGTTTTAGCTTATAACACGGATAATGCAACTAGAAAACAGCTCTACTAGAATTTCCTTAACTAGATCAGAAAGAACTAAATTTATGGGCAAAAAAAAATTTCCCAGGTGAACCAACTGTGTTCTACCGAAGACACCCACACATAGTGCAAGCCAAGCAAATTTTCTGTTCCAGAGGCTACTGCTTTCTAATGGTGTTTTCCCCAAAACATATGAAGACCAAAAAATTCAAAGGTTTCACTGCCCAACACAGATTCCACCATACCGGCCCTTATCCACTTCATTCAACCAAAACTTTTCCCCAATCTCTCTCAAGCAATTCAACAAACACTAATCTCATTATCATCATTTCAATAAAGAAAGCACAAAAACCCACATCTTTCACATAGTAAATCGTAACTCTTCCATCTTAAACCCAAAAATATTAAACTAACACCAAAAGTTGCACCACTACAAGCCCTACACTCAGTAAAAATCCCAGATTTAGAAACGAGAAGAGATTAACTCAACAATCAAAAGAATAACAGATTCGCAACCATTTTCGCCCAGTTAACCAACCTTGCTTTAGAAATTCACCAAAAATTGTATATTTAACCAAATTATTTGATTCCAACGCCAATCTCTTCTTAACTTAAATATGCAGCTCCTGTAAAAGACCCAAAGCCACCCAAATTGTTCATCATGCCGAGAAAGTTAAAAGAAAACAGCCACGCACAGATTCGCACATCCAGGGAGCAGCCGTTATTCAAAAATTTATATCTAATTGTGTGATTATCGGTTTTTTATGATCTTGGTACCGAAATCTTCGTATTGAAACGTACTTTAACTGTTATGAAGACACCAAAAATTGATTCCTACCAGAATGGCCCCCAAAAGACAGATTACCAGAACCCACGAAATTTTCAGCATATGCCAGATTTATTCAATACTCAAAATAGATGATCAAACTTGATTTTTGTACATCAAACTAACACTTAAACATGTAAAGAAGGCAGAAGATCCCTACCTCGAAGGTTAGAAGCACGCCTGAGTATGGAGGAAACTTCGAAGTGCTCCGATCATGAATTTTCTCTGATGAATAGGAAGCTCTCGTCGCGTAGAACGACTTTAGTACTTGGGATTTTTCCAAAATCTCATTCTATTTTGATGAAATCGAAGAGAGAAGTTTGGAGGAGAGGTGAGAGAGGGTCGGCCGAGAGAACAGAGAGAGAGAAAGAAAAACCGTGTGTGTGTGAGACCTGGAAAAGAAAAGAAATATAGGTGGGGGAAAATTATCCCCTAGGTGTATTCTATACGCTGTCGTTTCTATTGGGAAACAGATTTGCCGACAAACCAATTTGTCGGGGATTACCACAATGCCGCCAAGATTTTCAGCGAAAATTTAAATTGGCGCAAAAAATATTGGTATTCCCCGACTAAATATATAATTAGTCGGCAATTGTTTGATTTTAGGATTTAAGAAAAATATTTCGTGGGCTCTAATTGTACCGCCATTGCATGCAAACACTAAACTTTATCGCTATGGATGTTCTTATAATGTTCGATCGGAACCGTTAGAATTTTCCGTTCTAACAATTATAGTATTGTCACCAAAATCGAAGAGAATTCCACATCAATGACCACATGATCAGAAGACTTTTACTGCGTCCAAAAGAATTAAAGTCTCAAAGCACACCACTTGAGCCCCACTTGAAGTCTTTTTCCACGATCAGAACCATCTATCTTTAATTTATTACGGGTTAGATCATTCTTCCTAAGATTATAGTTGATCGATTTTCGTTAGACAATTGATCAAACAAAAAATACCCTTTTTATAATGAGTTCATGTGTCGATAAATGAGTTTTCTAAACCTAATATATATACAAATTTACGAGAATGAATAATTCAACAAGTGCAACAATATCAACGGTCTCGATCGTCATGATTGTCTGACAATCGTGTGGCTACTACAACAATGAGTGCAACATAAGACTTAGTTGATTACCAAGTAGATCAAAAGTATAAATTATAAAGGTAACTATCGAGTCACATTTAATAATCCTCGATCTGAACCGTTAGGATTTTACGTCTTACCGATTATAGCATTGTCACCGAAATCGAATATCATCCAATATCAGCGACCACATGATCGAAAGACTTTTAGTGCGTTCATAGATGTTTAGGTGTTACAGTGAACTAATCGAGCACCGCCTGAGGTCTTTTTTGGCAATCCAAATCATCTATCTTTGACATAATACTAATTAGATCATTCGTACCAAGAATGAAGTTAACCACATATGGATAGACACTTGATCGGACAACAAAAATTCTTTTATTTTAAGAATTTGTGTGCCGATATAGGGCTTCTTTCACCCTATCGAGCCAAAATTGTAAAATTATGTTATGATTAAGAAGAAGAAAAAAATGAACAGCTTCGATCAGGACAGTTGCTTTGTGATCAATGTAGTTGGAACAAAAATTCCATTCTTCGAAAATTTTAAGAAAAGGAAAAAAATTGATATTTCCCAACTAAACTTATTTTTAGTCGCCTAATATTGATAAATCCCAACTAAACATATTAGTTGATAACTTTTCATTGGACAATTGATCGAAAGGAAAATCCTATTTTTCTAATGAGTTCATGTCTCGATAAACGGGTTTTCTAAATCTGATCAAGTTGCAAATTTTCGAGAATAAATAATTCAACAAGTGCAACAAAATCAACGGTCTCAATCGTCATGATTGTAAGACAATCGTGTGGCTACTATAACAACGAATACAACATAAGGCTTAGTTGATTATCAAGTAAATCAGAAGTATAGATTGCAAAGGTAACTGTCTAGTTATTTTTTATAATGCTCGATCTGAATCGTTAGGATTTCAAATCTTACCAATTGTAGTATTGTCACCAAAATCGAAGATCATTCGATATCAGCGACCACATGATCGAAAGCTATTTAATGCGTTCAGAGACGTTTAAGTGTTATAATACACTAAATGAGTCCCGTCGGAGATCTTAATTGGCAATCAAAATCATCTATCTTTGACACAATATGAATAACATCATTTGTACCAAAAATGAAGTTAATCCCATATAGGTAGACACTTGATCAAACAAGAATTTTTTTTAATTTAAGAATTTGTGTGCCGATAAAGGGGCTACTTTAACCTGATCAAGCCAAAATTTTACGAAAAACTTATGATTAAGAAGGACAAAAAAATGAATGGTTTTGATCGGGAAAGTTGCATCGTGATCAATGTAGTCGGAACAAATATTTCCATTATTGAAAGTTTTAAAAAGGGAGAAAAATTGATATTCCATGACTAAATTTGTTTTTAGTCGGCAAACATATATAAATCCTGACGAAATAAATTAGTCGGGAAATTTATTTCATTTATTGATTTTTTTAAATTCGTGAAAATGCTTATTTTTCCGACTAAACCTATTATTAGTCGGCTAATATGAATAAATACCGACTAAACAATTTAGTCGGTTAAATGTATTCTATTTATTGATTTTTTAAAATCGTAAAAAAATTATTTTTGCCGACTAAACTTATGATTAGTCGGCTAATATTAATAAATACCGACCAAATTAATTAGTCGGTAAAACGTATTCTATTTATTGATTTTTTTAATTCGTGAAAAAATTATTTTTGCCGACTAAACTTATGATTAGTCGGCTAATATTAATAAATACCGACCAAACTAATTAGTCGGTAAAATGTATTCTATTTATTGATTTTTTTAATTCGTGAAAAAATTATTTTTGCCGACTAAACCTTTGATTAGTCGGCTAATACGAATAAACACCGACTAAACTAATTAGTCG